>JAIUZE010006948.1:0-68969 GCA_022085475.1 Heliosperma pusillum
CATGGAGAACATTCGTATTTTCGCATAAGTAGAGCTATGCGTTGCTTTTTGACAACAGTTTTGTCCCCTCATAGCTAACTCAAGACCACCCATATTTCCTTGGCAATAAAACTAGATGAGAAACGATCAAATTCAGTATGGGTCTGCCGTTTTGTGTCAACAGACTAATAGCCTTTGAATTTTTCTCAGCTTCTTATAACTGCCTCAAATAAGTCATCTTCTTTTTCTTTTCGATGGAAGTGCCTGTAGCGTTCTATTCCAGCATGATCTTTATTAGGACCTTCTTAATGATTCCAACATCCCAATCCGTTACCCTTTATGAAATGGTCCATCATATTTTTCCATAGACTGTAGTTCATCCCATCGAATACAGGACACTTCAGATGTTTGGAATCCAGTAAAATAAAATTAAATGCAGCGGAAAATAAATAAAAATAAAAAGATAAATGGATCAGACTCCTTGCTGTAAGGCAATCAAGAGCACGAGGCTCTGATACCAATTGTAGAGTCTATTGATCGAATACGAAAGAGGGGGGGGGGGGTGAATTGAGTATTAAAAACTAGCCCCACTTTTTCGATTTAAATGATATGTAATTAATTATTTGATCTTATGAATTAAAATCAACTAATTAACTAATCAAAGTAAGCGCGAATAACGAAATAACGAAAAGTAAAGAGATAAGAGAGAGGCACACGATTTTTGAAGTGGTTCAGTTTCACACGTTGAAACCTACGTCCACTATTCTCGATTAATAATTTTTAGTACATTTCTACGGATTACAAAAATTACCAACCCACTCGTAGAATCAACACTATGATTATAACTCAAGGTGAGTATCGCTAAATACTCTATACTATCTTACGCTAATAAGAAAGTACAATATAACTCACACAGATTCCCGTTAAAGAATTGTAAGCTTATAATGATGTACTATTATCCAATAACGTATTTCACTCAAGCGATTGATAATAATTGATGCACGACTCTTTTAAAAACAAACTCTAAAAATAATAAATATTTGCTCAAAGGTTTGCTTTAAAACGATTTTGGAAAATCAACACAAGTAAAATAAATAGCCGTGTAAAGTATTGTGTTTCGTGTATATGTCGTTGTTACAATTGATATGTGAATGAGTATTTATAGTAGAAGAATTATAGTAGATCTAAAACCCTAGTATAATATTTAATAAAGATACTTATCTTTCCATAAAATAATATTTGCTTATCTTTTAGAAATATCTTTATCTCAAAATATTATTTTGTTTATCTTATAGAAATATATTTATCTTGATATCTCAAAATATTGTTGTAAAGATATAGTAGAATCCTAGATTAGGTAAACTAAGGAAACAACCTATGGAGGCCGAATCCTAGCTCACGAAACCCTAGGAGCACGAATCCCTAGGTGGCACAAACTAGGTTTCACGAAACCCTAGATGGCTCAACCACTAGGTGGGCTAATTAGGTTAACAACAAATTGAGATAGAATATATTAGAAACCCTAGGTAGCATGACAACCCATAAGTTGTATTACTAACCAATAGAATCTCATAAATATATTCTCTATTAAAATAATTGATAAATATAAAAATAAAACTCTTTCACTTTTGAAAACATTTCAAAACATTTTATTTCCAAAATCATGCATCAATATTTTATCATTCAAAATCATAGGCTAAAGCTATAACTTTTGAACATAAAATCTCTCGAATGGAATAGTTACCGAATGACGACCTATACTATCTAATCTTCACAAAGATCTTCAGTATACGGATCATCTCTTCATCTTGATCACAAAGACCTTCCATCTCGAGTCTTGTGTAGATTTATGTAGATCTTGTTTGAAGCGATTTTCCTTAAAGTTATGCCTGGTTAGCTATAACTTCCAAGTTCACTTCCAAAGTTATTCCTGAAGTTGGTATAACTTTGTCTCACAGACTTTATCAAAGTTATGCCTAACTTTGATCTTTCTTCTCATAATTGTTGCTAGCTATAATAAGACTAAAGCACACAATTACACGCATATGATATATCGAGTAAAACATATTATCACGTCAACATATGTCATTATCAAAACTATGAAATTGGTCCAACATAAACCATTTAAAAAAATCAAAAAATTTGAAAAATTTGAAAAATCCTAAAAATTAGCTTGTTTATATCTTACTTTGTATATATTTGCATTAGTTTGTATATACGTTGCTTAATTCTAGATCATGGCATATAGTTGCATTTAGGAGAACTTTTTGGAATGCCTAATGTGGAAATTGAACAAGTTTGAATAGGCCCTTGTAGATGCTCTTTTTGCTTAGCACTTTGCCTATTAAAATAGATTTTGAAACACCTTTTAATGTGTATTTTTAGTATAATTTTCGCACCGTTTCCTAGAGCCTAGTCAAGGGGTTGCATTTATCATCTTGACCATCCCCATGGTGTGAAAATTCCTTGGTGAACGCTTTCCTAGGTGACTCTCGAGGCCATGCAATTGTCCAATCATCACATTTCACTACATTTGACAAAAAGGAAATTTTCCCATCAAAAGTCCAAAAATTGAGTTCAAACATAATAGAAAAAGAAAAGCTTGAAATTTTGCACATTTTTTGCCTTAGTCCTAGCTTAGGGAGTGCATATGGAGACTTCTAGGCTCTTCTAGAGTACCCTCAATACATATGGGGTCGCTCTCGATGTCGCTACGGCGAGGATTTGCCTATTGTTGGTCTCCGCCGCACACCTTTCGCTAGGCCACCTTGCTCTCAAAAGGCACCCAAATCAAACACCAAAAAAATCAAAAACAAAAAGAAAAGAAAAGAGAAAAAGAAACAAAATAAGAACTCAAACATCTCGTTTCCTTACCATTTCTTGATGATTACTCCTACGTTGCATGGCTAAGAGTGGACGACCCTTCCTTTCACTTAGGTGAGAGGCGGAATTCCGATCCTACAGTGTCTTCTAACACCATGGGGCCCTCACTTTCCATCCCGCCTTTATCACCCTTGACAAAGTTTTCTAGTAGACGTGAACGAATATACTAATTTTACACAATAAAGAGGTGATTTATTTCTATCTTTCTAGGCATAGTTCTTTTTAAAACTAGTAAGTACATAGGAATTTACATGCTTGAAATTTTTCCATTTTAGATGAATCCCGGCGCATGGATGAGGCATGTTGCCATTTGCTTTTGTTGATGCATTCTCATTTGTTTGGTGTGCTTTATTGTCTTGAATGCATCGGAGTTTTGGCAAGCCCCCACTTGCCTTGCAAGAAGGTGTCCTACCTCATGGATACCTTGTTGTGAGTTGAAGGGACGGAGCAAGGCCCGTTAATTGCCTTGTATCGGTTAGGTTTAGCGTAGTTAATTAAGGGTCTTGACTATTGTTCATCCTTACTCGGGACGAGTAAGGGTTTGGTTTGGGGAGATTTGATATAGTGTCATTTCACCCCACTTTTCCACCCCTTTTCATCTCGTTTTGTTTGCCTTTAACGCTCCCTAGGAGCGTTTCTACATGTTTTACCTTCTTCTAGCATATTTCTCGCTTTTATCGTGCTTTTGTAGGTAAACCGTCAATTGGGGCGATTTCTACCTATTTTTGATCAACAAAGAAGAAGGTGAATCATTCGGAGGACCCACGGCACACCTTGGGGGCCCCACATACCCTTGGGGGCCCTACTCGACGCGCCAAAGCCCTCCCGAGTCAAGGCAAGCGAAACCGAGAAGGAAACAACAAAGTCAAGCGAAGGAAGAAGGAGAATGACCATCTCACGGTCGTGAAGTGCCATCTCACGGTCGTGAGATGCATGCCCAAGAAGTTTGATTTTCGTGGATTTGGTTTCACGGCCGTGAAACTCATCTCACGGTCGTGAAACCTCTGTCACGGTCGTGAAATGAACTTCACGGTCGTGACTTGATCGTGAAAGTTAAGCCATGTTCTGCCAACTTCCTCACGACCGTGAAATGGAGTTTCACGGTCGTGAGACTTGTTTCACGACCGTGAAACCCATTTCACGGTCGTGAATGTGCCAGTCCATGAAGCTTCTCGAAGCCCATCTTCCCTTCATTTTGTAAACCTATATATAGACCCTCTTATGTAATTAAAGGGCACAAAACCCTAGATCTGAAACTTCAATAGAATTAGTTTTAATCTTGTATTAATCTTCCTTAATTAAGCAAATTAGTCGGTTAATTAGTGATTTCAACTTGGTTTAGTGTATGAACTTGGGTTATATTCAAGGATTTGTGACGAAATCTTGGTATTTATATCAAAGTTCTAATCTTTCTCCAAGTGGGTATAATTTCTCTACTTAATCTTGCTTTTAATTAAGTTTTCATTTCGATTATTGTTATCTACTTATTGTTAATTAGAAATGTTTAATGTTGTTGTTGATTTCCTCTTACAATCTTTAGTAAATATCGAATTTCCCTCAAGTATGAGTGAGTAGTAATCTTGCTAGGGTAATGTGGGGGATTATGGGTCCTTGTATGGTTTAATGTGTTATTGTTGGGGTTAATAGTTGATTATTGTCTAGTCTCCATGCTATGCTTATAACATGTTTGATGAAATGCTTACTTGAGTTTGCATGAATCTTTCGTTTGTTTCGAATGCCATAAGATCGAAAGTCGTGGTCTTTCGTAGAACCGCTAGTTTTGGCAAGCCGTATCTAGTGACGCGATAGCTAGTTAGAGTCGGTTTGAGGAGGAATCGTAAGAACGGAAGCCTCGATTCACTTTCCTAGACTAGATGATATTTCGACTATTAGACCCGACCCTTGCACCCGACTTTACTACCCATATGAACCCACTCACCCTAGTCTTCCCTCTTATTTGATAAAAATCCAACCTTTATAGCTTTAGACTCCTTTTGTTGTTTTTAATTGCTTTTAATTGTTGTTAATTAGTGTAGCCAACAAACCCAAACCCAAATCACTTTGTGACTTGCAAGAGACTTTTAGTAGACTTTTAGATCAATTTTGAACAACAACCGTCCCTGAGATCGACATCCCTACTTCACAACTCATCTCACTACATCAACTAAAAATTTCATTGCAGTCTGGTTGTGTGTTATAAGAGATGTACATTAGATAATATGACATATACAGATAAATATTAGATAATAATGTACATTTCGATTTTCCATGTCAATAGGATTTTTTTGTCCAACTTGTTATTAAGGTTGAGATCCTCGCAACTCCAACTTCATTCCATATGAGTGCTTTCTCAAAGGAAAAATGATGAATAAAAAACAAATAACAAAATAAAACATACATTCGAAAGTTTTTGAAATATTATTTTCTTTTATGAACCTAAAAACAACATTCACATTCATGCTGTCAATCTTGTAATTAGTTTATAATATAGTATTGAGTGGAATGGAGAGAGTATTTATTTAAGCAATTTTAGTATTTTTCTTCTCCACATGATCTTCTTTCTCCAATGAACCATTCATACAAAAAAGAAAAAAAAACACTTAGTAATTAATAACCAAAAAATGTTGGAATTTAATTTATATAATATTAACTTTACCGTTATTAATATAAGTTTTCCCTTAAACAATAAAATAAATAAGGCATCGAGTCACAAAGATCTAAGTATATCTACCTTTGAATAGCGCAACACCACAAATCTTGATAACCCCTAAATGAGAACAAAACAATACATATGTGAAGTTTTAAAAAGTGATGAGTACTTAATAACCAATGGAACTTAAAAATAAATAGATAAATTATTAATTTAAAACATTAATACACTTAGGTTACCTTAATACAATACACATACCATGATGTTGATACAATGATAAGAATGACTATTGACACATACAATTCTGTTGACGATAATTTAAGAAAAAATACGGGCTTGAATTTTGGCTCACCAATGTTGTCTTTCATTAAGCATTTATAGGCAATTGAGAATAGGTTTTATGACTTTTGAACGTCTTTTATTTTTATTTTTTTTATCCAATTTAATATAGTCATATGTAGCAAGGTTTTATGACTTTTGAGCATTTTTTTTCATTATTAGCAAAATTTATTTTATTTTTTTGAGAAAATCCATCTTGCATGCTTTGTCTTTTATTTACTCGTATAAATTCTTTGTATGGATTATATGTATAGATTTATATATGTGTCCAATTAAATGAAATTGAACAAGTTTATAGCAATAAAAGGGAATTGCACATATAAACAGTTTAACATTAGAGTAATGTAAATTTTTATTTGTCGTTTAACCTATTCTAGTTTTAAAAATTAAAAGGTCAATGTTTAATGCTAAGTATATTACAAATTTACCCTTAATATTCACAACTTTTTTATTCTTTTTATAAAGGCGTAAGAATTAAATTATGTGATATTTATTCGTTGCTTAAAATATTCTAAATATAAACGTCGAAATTAACAAATTTGTATGAACTTTGATTTTTAATTGTTGTTTAATTTTTTATCTAGAAATTAAAAGGCCAAAGTTTAATGTATGTTATGATACTTAAAAGCATTTAATGTTTCAGCTTTTTTTTTCATATTTAAATAAGAAATAATAATGTGAGTAATAAATTGATAATCCATGTCACATTAAAGGTTATCATGTCACATTAAAAGCTGTCTTGTCACATTATTTTAGATATCCTTTTAATTAGATTTATAGATAGATAAATATGCAAAAAAAAGCATATAAGAGCGAAGTACACACTAATTTAACAATATAATTTATTTATGTAATACTCTCTCCGTCAACTCAATTGTTATTTATTTCTTTTTACACAAAGACCAATGCATGTGAAACAACCCAATAAAATAGAAAAACTATTTGCACTTGCATATAGTAACCACTTGTTCAATAATTACCCAAAATAGAAATAAATAATATACCTTAAAACGAAAATGGATAACAATTCACCAAGACGGATGGAGTATTTTTAATATAATAATAAAGATATATATTTAAGATACATACTCCCTCCGATCCAGACCAATGGTAACACTTATCCTAAATGAACGATCCACACCAATGGTAACATACTTTATTTGGCCCACAAGATTACTTTTTTATCCTTATTTCCATTTAATATTTACACAAAATGTCATTACATGACCCACATATCAACCCCACAATTAAACTCACTATTACATGGCTCACCTACTTTTTTCCTTTTTACCCCTCCTTTTTCCACCTTTTCTTAAATACTCTATTTTTCACCATGTTACCATTGGTGTGGATCGGATGGAGTATATACTAGGAAAATATAATAATGATATTAGTAAAAAGTATAATGTCGAAACTACCCGACTTGTTACCCGTTAGTTTAGTGTCGAAACTCGGCCCGACTTGTTTCTGACTAAAAGATAAATCAAGAATATTATTACAAATATTCATATTTATATATTATATTTAAAATAATAAATGAAAAAATAAATAATGATTTTAATATTTTTAAATAAAATATAATATTTTTAATATTATAATATAAAATTAATTAAAAACAGTTTTATGTTTAAATCAACTAGTCAATATGTGGACCACCCCCCACGTGGTCCATGCGCCGCGGGGATGCGACAGAGGCTTAGTTCGACCGGGAGGATTCAACCCGACTCGAATGAAGGCTAAGATGGAGTCGCCACCAAGTTTTGTGGGAACTTGAAACCATTCAAGTCAACTTTACACCTTTCATCGAATGCATAGTGTAAATCGACTACGCATGATTAAAGCTTAGAGACTTATCTCCCTAAATCACTTGAATTGAATGACTCTCACTACCCATAGATTTGACCATCCAGAAACCATAGATTTTGATCGAGTAAGGGGTGAAGGTACGTGTTAGGAGGTCCTTTGGATTCAGACATCCAACCTCCACTCGTTTCATAACGACCTCTACTGAGTCAAGTGCTAACTTCCACACATATGCGTAGCTTCTCGATTGAAATGTAATGCAACAGTTGTTTTACAAAAAAACCTTAAAGCATGCGATTTCGTTTATATGTATGTGGTTTAATGCATGTTTGTTACCTCGTCGAAATTATTTTAGTATGTGAGTTGATTCGATTTGCAACATAGGAATAAGACATACAAGGCTAGGAGGAGAGGGAAACAATTTGGGGAACTTTTATATTACAACCTAGGCATCTCGCCACAAAACCGGCTCAAATTGAAAGAAACAGATACAACTCGATACTATATACAAATGGACTAGACAAAAGACGGTTATGAAAAGGGTTACTCGGTCGAGTAACACTGTCTCGGTCGAGACAGCCTCGGCAGTGAGGGCTACTCGATCGAGTAACGTGGCTACTCGGTCGAGTGACCTCCCGGCTCGATCGAGTGGCTCTAAAAAAACAACTCTTAAAAAAATGTTTTGACTCGAATTGACCTATATCTTAAATGGTACGAAATAATAAACAAAACACAAATTACGAAATAGTACAACAAGATAACCATTTATTATACACGGTCCTAATGACCAACTAAAAACACTAATTCTATGTTACAAAATGCAAATGGGTAGGTGATAGGCACGCGCACCCATACTAACGGGATAGTGAGAAAGAAAGAAGATTCATTTTGATTTACATAGAAAACTATTAATTTTCAGTTTATCGTTTAAAGTAGTGACCTAAACATACATCTAATTCATTTGGTGAACGACTAACCATGTTGATGTCATCTAACGATGGTTCAGTTGAGGATACGTTTATAGATGAAGGGCGGACGCGTACCCCTACTTCACGTTTTTACACTCAATTGAGCCACCATCAATGACACATGATTAATCGGTTTAAAGTCATACTTGTCTAGTCAAATTGATTTAACTAAAACATACATACAATTCATTAAGTTTTATATTAATTTTTATCGCTTGATTTTATTTATTTACATGCTATAACAGTTAAACAACAATAACTAACAAACAAAATAATAAAAAAACGAAACAAAGAAGAAAACAAGGTTCGGCCTAGCCTGTGCCTCGGCCAAGACGAGGCTGTCTCACCATTTGTAAACATAATCCATTCAATCTATTGTTTAAGATCGATTTAAATTAATGTTAGTCTCAAGGCTACCCATATTCATAGAATAGGATTAATATTTGACTTAGAAAAACATCGAGTTAGCTTGAACTTCGCAAGACAACATTGAACAAACGCATTGAAAAACGAATATAAAACATAAATAAAAAAGAAGTAAGACGTGATTTTTTGCACCCTCAACCTACATGTAAATTGGGACACCGTCTTGGAGTCTAGCGCGATCGTTGTATGCACATAAATATGCCATATTTTAGTTTGGCTTAACCCCCAGCCCGGTGGGCCGGTGTCGGGCCCCCTCACCAATTCCGACCCGCCCCCAGCCCGCCTTAGGCCCGCCCAACGGGATCCCCCTCTCCTGGTCCGCCTTGCCCGCCCCCAACCAGGGCCGGTTCCGGGCCCCCTGACCCTGCCCGGCCCACCCCAGCACGACTCGATTTGTCCGACCCTTATTTTTGACCAATCCTATCAAATAGTTATGTAAATAAAACAAAACAAACATCTACTATATACTAATCCACAAACATTTGATGCTCTGTGATTGGCTCCAGGATTTCAGGAATAGTGGGCCCCAGATCAAAACTAAAACATTAATTATTCTCTCTATTCACTTATCCTAATTAATTACTCTCTCTCCTCCTTTCTTAATCTTATATTTCTTTCTATTATTAACCCAAATCTGTCATTTGTCAATAAAAAACCAACCGTGATAAAAAAACATATATTAATATGGTCAAAATGTGCATATATTAAAATGAACGAAAATTTACAGAGAGTATTTTTTTAAAGAAATTGTGGAAATACAAAAAAAAATCAAAGGTCAAGTTTTAACAATTTCTTATTATGCTTATATTTACATAATAAAAATTCAACAAAATTTAAAATCAAGCCCAATTGAAAGATTTTTGAAAAATATATTAATTCAGAAATTATTTGTTCTTCACATATTCACTAGATTAAGATGTTGTAGATCTAAATACATGAAAATGATTACAATTTTTAAGATTAACATAAAAAAAATTAATTAAATATTAAAATTATACCATAAATTTAAGAGAACATGACCTCATATATAGGTGTTGAAATATGAACAAAAGAAATACTTGAAGATGAGTATTTTTCCAGATTTATACAAAACAAAATCGTTCGAATATGATTTATTTCACTCTTTTAAAATAAGAGTAATGATAGTATATGAATGAGTAATATGAGATATTTTTATTGCTAAAAATATAAAAATAAAAAGTGATTAGACATAGAAATTAAATTAGGGTGAGAGTAAAGAGATTTGTGCCCAAGAATAAAATCAACAAAATATGTAAAAACATGGAAGATGATGGGAGGTGAATATAGGGTTTGAGACTTTGAGGTTATATGTGGTGAGGGTGAGGGTGAGTGTGAGGCCGAGGGTTGAATGAGAGTTTGGTGAGTGTCATATTTTAGGGTTTGTTGGTTTACTACATGGACCAAGTTTTGTATTATGGCTCAACCTTCGTTTATGAGCTAATAAACATAATAAAAGTGAGTTCCTTCATACTCCCTCCCATCTAAACCAAAGATTACATGGGAGGTAGCACAAGTTTTAAGAAAACGTAGAAAAGGGAAATGTAGTATTGGAATGAAAGTAGAACCACTTGAGTAATTAATGTTAGTTGGGTGGGTGGGGTAATGACATATTGTGTAAATATATAGGGTAAATGAGAAGTAATTGTCTTATTTGTTACCCGAAAAGGAATGGGTAGTTTGGTTTGGATGGTCCAAATAAGGTAAGTGTAACATTTGGTTTAGATGGGAGGGAGTATTTTACTAAATTATTAGGAATGAGAATATTATATTATTTGTGATATTATTATTGAAAAAAATATATGTAGAAATAGGTAATTGCATAGCATATATGTTACCAAAATACTCAATGATGAAATTATAAATTTCAGTATAATTTATTTCTTATTAAATTTACTCCATATGTGCCGTCATTTGTTTATCTTTGCTTTTGCCACAAAAACTAAAGAAAGAGTAAGGGGTCATTTGTATTTGTACTTAGTAGATGAAAAATGGACAATAGTTCGGGTTTAAATTAATCACATAAAATACATTCTAATATAGAAAGGTCAAATGAATGAGACAGCCTAAAATAAAATGGTAAACAAATGACCGGGGTGAAGGGACTAATAATAAATAAAAACCTATTAAACCTATTATTTTTATATCCAATGTAAATTATATATTAATTTAAAGGGGTATTAAATTTTAGAATTATGGATAACAAGTAAATAGTGTGTAATGTGAGATAACTTTTAACACAAATTCTTATTTAAGAGATGTGTATTTATTTTATAGTTAAAACAACATTAATTGATTAACATTTTAAATTTTAATTATATGAATTTTAGTCTTCAATATTTATGCATTTAATCGAATTGTGAAATATTCGATATTACTTCAGGTCCGTGCAATTCTGCACGGGTTTAAAACTAGTAGAAGTTAAAAGAGAAAATTTAACCCATTTTAATATTAAAACAAATAATAAATATTAAGACAGATAAGCCAGACTAATCGAACATTACTATTATCAGTACAGTACCTTATTACTCCTCCTTCGACTCTTTATCTCACGTAATTCCAAATTAGGGTTCTAGGAAATCTGGAATTCGATTATTTCATATCATCATATATTCCGTATTAATTCGCTCAATCATTTCCGCGTACAAGTATTCGACATCATTGACATATACTCCGTATATAAATAATTGAATTTCGTTGGTTTTACACGCTCAGGATGTTCAAGAATACATTTCAGTCGGGATTTCTGTCAATCTTATACAGCCTTGGGTATGTTGTTGTTGTTCTCTTACGCTTTCATCTGGGTTTCACTAACAATTCTATTCGTTAGGGTTATTGTTTGTTTTAATTTTCTATAATTGTTCTAATACGGGTTCTGTTTGATTCTTATGCAGAAGTAAGCCTCTCCAGATATGGGACAAAGAAGGTTTTCATCTTGTTTTTTCTACACTTTAATTTTGATTTCATTATATTATTGTTTCGATAACACGTAAATGCCATATTCGTTTGTATTTCAAGGGTTGCGGGACTTTTAAGGCTGTAAGTCTGTAACTTACTTGATGATATTTATGATGAAACTGCTATTTAGATTAAGAGTTTGTTTGGATTTAGCGAGTTAGGGGCGGGACTCGGGAGGGATACACAAATTGCAGTCCCCTCCCTTTCGTTTCCTTCAATTCCCTCCATTTGGCTTAAGATCGTGTAGATGCACTTTTAGCAAATAAAAAGAGGGAAGATGATATTATTTGTTTGCATAGCAAGGCCTTGCGGGCCTTTGAGTTTTTAGCTTAATTGACGACATTTATGAATTATAATTACGCTGCTATTTAGATTTTAGGCTTGCCTGGAATGGGAGGAATAATTACTCGGGTAATAAAGCTCAGATGGACTAGAAAATGAAGGACATTGGCAGTGGTAGGAGGTGGAAATGAGGATAAAGAGGTAATAGTTTCTCCATAAGGGGAAGAAGGGGGGGGGGGGGTAGTTTTTCACCTCGTCATCCACCCTCTACGGCTGCCACCTATGACACAGTTTGTGTGCTAAGAGTAAGTTTTGTAGAGCACATTGGGGACACAATTTCGTTTTAATGTAGGAATGTTTTATAGTTAATTTGGTCATTATAACTACTTAGACTTCTAAATTACCTCTGTTCGTGCTACATTCCACATACTGTAATCTTTGTGCTCTTGCTTATGTAGTCTGATCGTGTATGTTAGTGTAGTTTGCTCACGTGTGATGAACATTCCAAAGTGTTGATTCTGCCATATGTTTAGGGCGTCTCAATGTTTTGGCATATTGCTCAAGATTTCAATCATCTGTTGTAGGCTTGCATCCGATTGCATCTATCACGTGCTACAGTGTGATCTAAAAGTTTGACATAATTTTTGCCATTTGCTTGCTCCGCAGAAAAAAATTACCGAGTTGTGTCTTTCTATCTATCCTATGGTTGACTGCTACTTCCCAAGGGTTGATGTTATTTGAGGTGTTTGAGTTTTGTCTGGGTGGGAACTGAGCATGGTTTGCTGCATATCTTAATGTTACATCACCTTACTCTGTTGTTGGTGTTATATTGAATTTTCTCCTGGCTATTCTGCCTCTTCCTGAATCTATGTATGTATTAAACTGTGATGTGAGGGTTTGAAGACGTTTTGATGACCCCTTTATTCATCTGCTTTGGTAGAGCCCCTGTTACAAGATGTAAAATGCTAGAACATAAAGTAGTAGATGATTGTCATGGAGATTTGAAGTTTCACTCTCTTACCCTTGGTATCCAGTTCTTGTTCTGACCTAATGACTGATAAAAACCTTTAGTTCAACATATTTTGATGTCTCATCATTTTTAAAAGATAAAATTAAGTAGTTATCTATCTTGATAAAGCTGAAGGTTGTTTGTTTGTAGTGTCCAATGGTCACATCAAGCGCCCGCAGGATGATGATATTCAGTCAAATGTCCTTGAGATCGTAGGATCAAACATTCAGTCAACATATATCACTTGCCCTGCAGACCCAGCAGCAACACTTGGAATAAAACTGCCTTTCTTGGTCATGGTTGTGAAGAATTTGAAGAAATACTTCACCTTTGAGATTCAAATCCTGGATGATAGGAATGTGAGGCGTCGTTTCCGTGCTTCAAATTATCAAGTCTGTAAGTCTCCCAAATCGTTGGGTTGTTTCTCCAAGTACATCTTGATTAATTTCACTTTTTGGTTTGCAAGAAATACTTATTTCATCCTAGTACATTCCCTAAAAATTTCCTCGTGCTACCTTTCAGCTGAAATTATATTAAATGATAGGAACGCCTGCACCTTAAATGTGTTCATGAATTTTTCCTTTTGTGGGGAAGGGCGTGGGTTACTCAGGTTGGCTAAGTCTTCATAGATAATCAAGAGTAAGTAGGCTATAAATTTCTTGTTTGGACTTGTTTGTGTTATCTATAGCCGCAGGTTCCACATTGTGCACTTACTGGGTGTAAGTTGTGCCAGATGTTTTATTGGAACACCGGGTACCACTTCATGTGTTTCTTTTGCTCTCATTGCTGCCCTTGTCTGGCCTTTTTCTTGTCTTTGTTCTCTCCTTTCATTCATGATCATTGCTGTTTTGATTTCGTTTATACCTTTTTACATGGTAAGTTAAAGGAGTTTTCGTCAGAAGGCAGGGACTTAATATTTAGGCCATTTGCAGATGTCGTACGTAAAGTTCTTTTTTGGTTCAGAAGTACCTAATAATTACTTCTTTTTTTTACATGGTACCAGATTGTTTTTTCCGTAAAAAGTAAACATTCCGTCATGGGCTTTTTTTGTTCCCTCCAATTGTAACCCTCTTTCCAGTTTCACTTCAATTTCATCTGTTTTTGTCAGTTTCCCTCTTCCCCCCAAGTTTCCCTCCAGTTAAACCCCTTCAATTTAATTCCTCTATTCAGTTTTATCTCATGTTTGATTGAAGCTCTTCTACAAAGCCTTGCTTCATTCAAGTTAACAAAACCCCTGCTTCATACTCCTGACCCACCATGTCAATCTCAAGCCCCTCTTCAAACTCAACAAACCTAAGGGAGAGATGCAATTGCGGAATCTCGTCAGACAATAGTCTTATCCTCATATCCCCCCTCCATACTCATTTTTTTTGATTCCTTCCCTTAGTTTGTGCCGTGCTTTCTCTTTCCCTGTTCTCTGTCCTTTCCTCCTTGTATACCTTACCTCCTCCTTTGTCCTTTCATTCTTTGGCTTGGTAATTTGACGTACTTTTAATAATGGTCTTTGATAGTTTAGTAGGTTAGAAAGTCAATTTGAAATGGTTCTTTGGGTTAACCAAAGCAACACTAAATGATAAAAACAATTAGCTATGCAGTTTTAGGGGATCAAAGTTAAAGTGAGATTCCCGTGTATAAAAAAAATTAGGGTTGTTATAATCAATGATGAAATTAATACTTGTAATAAATGGATGATATAGAGATGAAAGAAGGTGGTAGTAGTGAGCGTTGACGGTGTTGTATCCATTATGGCGATGTCGATGACGTTTTTAGTGAAGTAAAAGAGAGGAGGGTGATGTCGTGGTTATGGTGGAAGGGAGGAGTAGGATAATATAATCAAGGAGGAAAGAAGTAGACTAGCTTTATAAAAAAAAGCAAATAAGAGTTTCTTCCATTAATCAAGAGGGATTTTTTTTTTGGATTAAAAAAACTCAGTATGGTACCTTTTGACAAAAAAAAAAACTTGTAGTAAACAAAAAGTAGTTTTGAACACAAAAATTGCATTAAGTACCGTATTTTGCAAATGGCCTAAATGTCAGGTACCTTATGTATAGAGATCCTAATGAAGTCACGTAGAAGAATTGGAAAACATCATTCTGTGGATTAACAAAGTGAATTATAAGCACATTAGAAGTGATAAATGAACCAAAATGCAAGTACATGAACACCGGGACATTTGATTTTAAACCAGAAACGTGAGGCTGTCCATTCACCATTGCACGGTAAAGGGATAGAAGTTGGTGATGGCTTAGAGCGTTGTAATTGGAGGGGAATAAGAAGTTTGGTCTCCTCTTTACTTGACTGCTATGTTACTCTGACTCTTTACATGGCAATGATGGTAATGCATAACTGTGTCCAACTCTCGGACCCAAGTATGATACTTGTATAGTTGTACTGTTGTACACTTCATTAAAAGCCAAAACACGATGATGTTTCCTGAAGTTGCCCTGTTACTTTTCAGATAAAGGGTTGAACGATGGGGGAAAAGAAAATTACTGTGTTTTGCACTTTCCATGGCAGCAACTCTTTCTTTCAGCTGGGGGAGCATCCTATGGATGCTATTCTTTGTTATTGCAATCTTGTGACAATAAATAGCTTTTGATAATATTTTCGGCTTTTATCAACGATTGGTGGTATGTGCATTATTGTGGTGGTATATGCATTATTGATATTTGTCCTTACTTACCAGCTCCTGTCTAGGATTAACCATTGAGAAATGTTTGCAGGCGGTGACTAGAGTGAAGCCTTATATATGCACTATGCCACTTAAGATGGATGATGGATGGAATCAAATTCAGCTAAATCTGGGCGATTTCACAAAACGAGCATATGGAACTAATTATGTCGAGACATTGCGAGTTCAGGTCCACGCAAACTGTCGGCTGAGGCGTATTTACTTCTCGGACCGTCTTTATTCCGAGGAAGAGCTCCCTCCTGAGTTCAAGTTGTATCTCCCCATGCAGGCATGTTTTATTGAAAGTCAATTGTGGACTCCACCCCCCCCCCCCCCCCCCCCTTGTTTTTCTTCCTTGCTTTTTTTTTTCTTCAAATTTCAAAAGAGTTGAGCAGTTTCTTTGAATTTGCAGAAACCTTGAGTTGCCGTGAAGTTGGAAAGCTACAACAGATTAACAGCTGCAGGTACCATTACGCGTTATCTATTTTGGTGATTCAAATCAGCCCGTGGCTAGTTACTAGCAAACTAAAGATTTGTGATGATGTATTTTGAGCTCCTTTTTCTTTTTAGTCTGTTTATTTATGTATGGGATTCCTTTGTTCAACTGGAGCCTTTAGACCTGCATGTGTTATTTGTACTATTTTGTTACTTTTGCATGCCTAACATCCAAGATTCATGGATAATTCACTCTTAGCTCCAAAATCAAGGGCGTGTATCGTACGATTTTATAAATTAATGTAATCAAAAACTTATTAGAATGGTAAATCATGAAATTGAAAGACAGCGAGTTGAGGTAGACTGTTCCATCATTGTAGCAGATAACTAATGTCGGATGAATTTTGACGACGGAGTACAATTCTGGTAGCGTCCTGAGGTGATGTTATTTCTGAATCTGATGTTAATTCGCATTGCAAAACCTTGTTATTGGAATTGAAGTGCTTCCATATGATGTACCAGTAGGTCTTGCTTGTGACGGATCGGATCTTGCGACGGGTATTTTGTGAGAGGAAATGGGTAGAGGGGACAAGGTGGGCACCCCCCATGTGCTTCTCCACTCACCCTTGATGGGTATTTTGTGAGAGAATATGGTATCCGTCTTAAGCTTGCGACGGATAGTGTCCGTCACAAATGAGAATTTGTGATGATGTACTACTTAGTAACAACTTTTCTCACTTCCGACGTCCAAGTTAGAAAAGTCAACACCGTACACGTGACTACTGACTACCATGTTTGTGTGTCCGAGGAATAACAGCAAAGCTAAAGCACCGCCTACATTTTTCATTTAATTCATCAAATAATAATTACTATATACTCTGCTTCTTTAGTTCCATTGAGTTGCGTGATTTTTAAAATATGCCAAAAGTTGTTGATAATTATAAATACAGTAGGTCTTGCTTAAGACGGGTCGGATCTTGTAACGAGTATTTTGTGAGAGGAAATGGGTAGAGGTGACAAGGTGGGCACCCCCCATGTGCTCTCCACTCACCCTTGATGAGTATTTTGTGAGAGAATATGGTATCCGTCTTAAGCTTAAGACGGAGGTCTCCGTCTTAAATAAGAATTTGTGTTATAAATAATTCCATGACATGGGGGGAGCATGAGATTACAAAAAATCAAGTGTTTAATCTTTTTTGGTTTAAAGAGTAAACTATGTCGCGGATAAGAATTGAACTCTCAATTTTATGTTTGGAGTAAGAGTTTTTTTAGCACTTGAGTTAACTCTTGTTCTTAAGATGTTTAATCTTTAAAGTTGTACTTCCTATCAAGTATCTACATTACAGTTGCAATTCATGGATTATACATAAGAGGTAGTATATCTGATAATGTACTTTCCGAGTTTCTTTATAAACTTTTTGAGTTTTATTTTTAAGAATATGAGTTTTTATTATAAAATTTTTGAGCTCGTTCATTTAAACATTAAGCTAAAAAATATCAACATTGCTAAAAATCTATACCTAAAGATACAATTAATTTTGAATTTTTTCATAAAAAAATTATTATATTACTTATAAATTTTAAATATTCAGAAAAACTACAAGTAAACTCAAAAACTAATAAGGGTGTGAAGTAATAGATGCGATGTATAATCCTATTTTCCCTATAGTTGTTGTGGCTAAAAATAAGAGACTGGTTTAGCTCGACCGCAAGGCTCTTTTAATATACGTGTCGGTCTAGGTCAAGCACAAGTATCTATAACGTGTACTTTTGAATCAACGGTTTTTCATGTTACAAAAAACCGTTGAATCGGTTAAGAGTTGTTTTAGGTTGTGTATATTTCAACTTATATCTACAACAGAAAATCTCGCTTGCTTGCCCACTTGCAGTTTATGAGAGGTTACAAGCTCGTGACATGAGAATTTACCTTTCTACATTTGAAATTAAGAGTATTGATATTTAGGTTTGAAAAATTCTCATTTAAGACAGAAATTCATCTTAAGTTTAAGTAAAGTTAAATATACTCAAGAGATATAAATAAAACAAAGGCAGAATAAATGGAAAACAAAGATATTATGATAAGTGTTGATGTGAATTAATATATGTCCCGTCTTAACTTTGAGAGACAAATAACCAGGGCCGGCCCTTAGGGGTGTTAAGGGGGGCAAATGACAAGGGCCCATTGTTGGAAGGGGCCCAAAGATATGAAAGGTTAATATCAAGTTAGAACTTCAAAGAAAAAAGCGTGAGATAGACGGTACAAAAGTTATAAGAAAGGTCGTGATAATCACGCAGCAAGTATACAATGGTAGTAAATTGATTAGTGTGGCCCCACTATATTAATTGCTTCAGGGGCGGAGCCAAGAATTAATTTTATGTAGGGCTAAATTTTTTTAAAGCCGCACTCGTATATTTGTAACTTAAAAAGTGAGAATACAACATAGTGAGTTTAAAATGGGGTCCAATTAAAACAGTTAATTGTCGGAATTTTTATAAGTTTAAACTTAGTCTTAAACTTTTAGGGGCATTTTGCTCATATTGAAACGTTTGGGGGCAAATTGTAACAAACCCCAAACGTTTGGGAGACAATTTGCTACTTTCCCCTATTAACAATACGGTACTTTCGAGTTGCTCAAACCCAACCCCGACATTCTCAGTTTATCTAAATTTGACACATTTAACATAGATATTTATGTTATGAAATTGGAGTTACCGAAGTGTAATCTTTTAACATGTTCAACATGCATTACGTAGTGCGGAGCATTATTCAAATTAGCTTGAAAATAACATCAATTTTTTTGAAAAGTTTTCTATCTATGATGCTAAAATTCAAAAATTTCAAGTTAATAAAGCATACAATGACATCTAATTTCAATATAAAAAAACTGACATTACGAGCAAGTAAAGTAACGATTAATTTCCTTACAAAAAAAAAGTCATGATCCAACAAATTGCATAACCTCTAAATAAATGTACTTGTATACGATAATAAATAATAAATGCTAATGAAACAATGACATTTTAATACTAATTCAATGGTAAACAAAAATAAAACACTAAATTCACTTGGTAAGGTTTGAACCCAAGACATTTTGTACTCCAAAAATCTTAAATTGTTTCACTTTACCAATTATGCTCCACTATCTCATTGTTTTGTAGAAAACTTAAAACAATTTATCAGAAAAACGTATTGGGCTATAGCCCATATAGCCCCCTTAGTAGATCCGCCCCTGAATTGCTTCCACTGTTTATTTGTACACCAAATTTTGGAATTATTCTTCAAAATAAGATTTTATTTGTTCAGTAAGTTTTGCTTAAGATGGGTATTATTCGTGTTAAGCTTAAGACGTGTCAAATATTACCGCATAGTGGTAATAAAAACAAATTTTATGATATTTCTTAGGCAGCAAATAGGATAATTTAATATATATTTGACCTATTTTAAGCTTAAGATGAATAGTGTCCGTCTTAAATGAGAATTTGTGTTATTTGTCAGTGGGTTTTGGGTTTCATAAACACGAGGAAAAAACATTCGCCATTCTACAGCTCGTTAATTGTTAACCTTCATATGATTATTCATCGTTTGCTGCGGTTGTATCCTTTTTAATTTTGTACACGAATTAATTGAAATATTATCTTAAAGGGGCCTTATTTTACGATTTTGTCCAGGGCCTCAAAAGATTCAGGACCGGCCCTGCAAATAACTCCGTCTTAAGTAAGAGTAGGCATTTAAGTTGTACAAGTTGTAGTTTATCTAGAAAACTTAGGTCGGCAGAAATAAGATGATAGTGAGATTGGCGAGGTAAGATGGTCCCTTTGGAGTTTGGTAATTGGTATTTGAGTGAGCAGATTTGCCGGCGACTGAACAGTGAATGGTATTGGGGGGGTCCCACACCCACTTATATATTCATCTACTAAACCGCTTCGCCTAGGTTTCCTAATATTACCCTTTCAAATCTATTTTATAATTTTTAAACTCCAAAACAAGTAATGTTTCCAAGGCTCTTGGCTTACATGCCACTTGTCTAACTCACACTTAGGGTGGTCCCACACACTTATGATATATGGCGGTTACACACTTCCTACTTACTCCCCCACGCCAATTACAAAACTTGGAATTCTATGTTACACTTTTTATAATGGAGCGTTTGTTAAGGCGGAATTGATTTCATTTTCTTGATTTGAACTGTAGAAATTAAAATATTTGAATTCAATTTCAAATTTAATTCCAAAAATTCGTTTGGAGATAACATGGAAATCAATTACGGATTTCAATTTCTCAATCCCGTTTGGGAAACTCATGGAATTGAAATTGGAATTGGGCGGGGCGTGTATGAGTCAAAATCACCAAAAAAATAAATAGTGACGAAAAATATTTGCGATTGGAAAAAAATGCATAAAAAAAGTAGTGCTAGAATTGAAATGACTACTATATGGTAGGAATTTGAGAGACTCAAATTTTAACTAGCTTGGAATTGTTAAGGAATTGAGTCCAATTCCAATTCCAAGTTCTTAGCGTTCCCAAACACTTAAAATGTCTCAATTCCGGAATTCAATTCCAATTCAAGGTTCCCAAACATACCATAGGTTAATCATAACGTCACAATCGTATTTTTTAATGTCACTCAATTTGTGAAAGACTGAATATTAAGTTAACAGTAGGTCTTGCTTGCGACGGATCGGATCTTGCGACGGGTATTTTGTGAGAGGAAATGGGTAGAGGGGACAAGGTGGACACCCCCCATGTGCTTCTCCACTCACCCTTGATGGGTATTTTGTGAGAGAATATGGTATCCGACTTAAGCTTGCGACGGATAGTGTCCGTCACAAATGAGAATTTGTGTTAAGTTACTGTTAAGAATAGATGAAGGTAATGTTGTGTGTTGTATTATTCATTTCATGGACCTTATAATCTTATATAGTACAAGTTAGAAATACAAGAGCTTGGGAACACAATGACTTGAAAACATACTAACTTGGAAACATAATAACATCAAATTCTTCTATAAGACCGTCGTACGGTGCGGCCAATTAACAGTGATCATTTTTTTGACAAATAATGACTATTTTTGGCTAAATAGTGATCACTTTTTATAGCTAAAAAATGACTATTTTTTTCTAAGTGGTCACTATTTACCTATAAGTGGTCACTATTGACAAAAAAATGGCCACATTTTACAAAAATACACGGTATACAATGGTCGCATGGGAGACCTACTCTAATAATAGATACATTGTATCTATAATCCTAATAGTTAACAATATAATGAACTTGTAATTGAGTAGCATTAGTGAAAAAGGGTGTGACATTATTATTACCCTTTTTTATTGCATTTTGGGTCCTCGTATCCCTATCTTATTTAAAAAAAAAATTATTATTTAAGACGATATTATTTGTCTAAAACAAGTCAAAGATCATATTGCTTGTATATGTAAAATAAATATGTTGTTTTTTCTTATGCATTCTTATATAGATATGTAGTATGTACTTGGCATGTACTCCCCTTACCCTGTTTATTTGTTAACCATTTTCATTTTAAGGCGTCTTATTCATTTGTTTACATTTTATATTAGGTTCGGTTTCTATGAGTAATTTAATCTCCCAACTGGACTATTATCCACTAAGTAAACCACAAATGATCCTTTACTATTTCCTTAATTTTTGTGTCAAAAGTAAAGGTAAACAAATGACCGACACATAGGGAGTATGTCTTAAGATTAAGACGGTTAATACAAAGGAGACTTATTTATCCTCAATACAATACGCCATCCTTTGCATAGTAAAAATTATAGATATTTGTATTAAATTAATGATGTAATAGGGTGGGTCTCGTGCGAATGCACAGAACATTTATTTGTCATATAGAAAAGTCCACAATTAGCTTAATAACATGACCTGAGAACAAGAAGTAGCTCAAGTGGTAAGAGCACCCTTACTCCAACCATGAAGTTGGGGGTTCGATTCTCACCCGCGACATTGTGCGCTCATTTGAACCAAAAAAAAGCTTAATAACATGACCTAATTGCAATTTTGTTATAGTGTTATAATCGACTAAGTTAATACTGTAGCAAAGAGGTAGAAAAAGAAAGTTTAATGCTCACTTAATTAAAATTAGTAACGATTTAAGTTAAGTAGTCTTGTCTTAATCTTTATTATAAAAATATAATGATACTATATTGTTACATTAATAAGTAACGATTTAAGTTAGTTAATATTGTCTTAATCAATAATCTCTATTATAAAATAATATGATGATACTATATCGTTACATTAATAATACAACATGAAGGAAAGTGAGATAGTGTCACCAGGTGATACCTAGTACCAATACTACCAAACTACCAAGAATATTTTTTTGTCAATTACTTAATATTTTTGTTACTTATAAACCAAAATAAAATAGTAAGGGTATAGTTGGAATTAAAAACACATATCAACAATAATTGAATAATTTTGACAGATGAAATATGCATCAAAAGATCAAATTGGATTGTTTATTTATACTTAGTTGCTTAGAACTTGTGTTAATTTATTCAATTAACAATTGCGAACGATTTTGAGGAGCCTTACTGAATTGTACTCCCTCCGTCCCGGTCAATTGTCGTCCTTTCATTTTTGCACAAAGATAAAAAAAAAAAGTAGGGAACAATTTGTGGTTATACTTATTGGATGACAAGTGGACACAAGTCCTATTTGAGGGTCAAATTATTTATAAAAAATCTTTCTAATATAGAAAGAACAACAATTGACTGAGACACAAAAAAAAAGGGAATAAGACAACAATTGATCAGGACGGAGGTAATAGTAAGATTGTTTAAAAAATTATTTATATTATACCGTATCATCATCATTTACCAAAATATCTGAATTTTTTTCTTAAGTAGGGCTTTATTGACACTTATTTACAAAAATAGGGCTCATTCCAACTTATTTACACGGAATGGGTCCACGTCAGCAAGTTTATTATTTTTTTAAAGTTTTTCAACCAGTCGCTTAACCATTCAGCGACTGATAACTTAGTTCAATTTTTCTTGGGTTTTAAGATCTCAGTCGCTGAATGGTTCAGCGACTGAGAACTGAAATCAATTTTTTTTTGGTTTTATGAACTCAGTCGCTGAACCATTCAACGACTGATAAATTAGTTCAATTTTTCTTGGGTTTTAAAATCTCAGTCGCTGAATGGTTCAGCGATTGAGAACTGAAATCAATTTTTTTTGGTTTTATGAACTCAGTCGCTGAATAGTTTAGGAACTGATAACTTAGTTAAATTTTTCTTGGGTTTTAAGATCTCAGTGAATGGTTCATCGACTGAGAATTGAAATCAATTTTTTTTGGTTTTATGAACTCAGTCGCTGAATAGTTCAGCAACAGATAACTTAGTTCAATTTTTCTTGGGTTTTAAGATCTCAGTCGCTGAATGGTTCAGCGACCGAGAATTGAAATCAATTTTTTTTGGTTTATGAACTTAGTCGCTGAATAGTTCAACAACTGAGATCTGAGTTCAAGTTTTTTGGGTTTTAAGATCTCAGTCGCTGAACCATTCAGCGACTGAGTTCTTAAAAACAAAAAAAACTTGAACTCAGTTCTCAGTCGCTGAACCATAAACCAAAAAAAAAATTGAACTCAGTTGTCAGTCGCTGAATAGTTCAGCGACTGGTTATAAAACTTTAAAAAAATAATAAATTTGCTGACGTGGACCCATTCCGTGTAAATAAGTTGGAATTAGCCATACTTTTGTAAATAAGTATCATTAAAGCCCTACTTTAAGAAAAAAATTCAAAATATCTCGGGTGGTACTCATTTTTAATACCAACCTATGTCGGTATCTCATTTTTTCTATTATAATATTTCAGTTGAAAACTATGGTGGAGTTTTGCTATCTGACTCTGGATGGAAATAATGAATTGTTTCCAATAGTTGTAACTGTGGTAGAGTTTGAGAACAAAGATAGCTGGTCTATTTTTTTTGGCACTTTAAACATAGTGGCTTGAATGATTGGACTTGTGCATGTGGCTTGTGGGAAGTTAGTGACATACCATGCAGGCACGCCATAAGGGCAATCCTAGATGCTAGCGAAGAACCAAAAGACTTTGTCAATGAGTGGTATTCAGTGAGAGTTTACAAAGAGGCTTATGGTCTGACTATCAACCCAGTCCCAGATGTAGAGCAAGCAATGGCCTGATCATGATGTTCTTACCCTGGAACCTCCACCTTTGATAAGAGCTATAGGCATGCCTTTTAGGAACAGAAGAAGGGAGCCTCGAGAGAAAAGGAAAGGAAATATATATAATCAGATGCAAGAAATGTAAATATTTTGGACATAATTCAAAAACATGTAAAGGAGGGAAATGTCAGCACGAAGGAAGACTAAGAGGCTTACAAGCAATAGAATCATCACAAGCAAGTGACATAATGGAGGCTAGCAACAGCATGGTTGGTGGAACTAGCAAAGGGAAGCAAGTGAAGAAAAGGAAGACTCAACAGTGAAGACTCATTAGTGTCTATTAACATCAGTGCATCTATTTTGCCTTACTTATTTATGAAACTTGAAGACTATAATGCCCAAACACCCACACCTACTGTCCTTTTTTTGCTTTTGTTTGACAGTAATTGTAAAGTTGGAGAATTGGTACTCATGTGTAGAATAGTACCCTTTTTTGCTTGTTGTTTTCATGGATTCAAGTGTAAGGTTGAAATTAACATTAGATGTGTACCTGAATTACTAATTTAATATGAATGCACTGATTTGGATTAATCTCTTTCTACATATTACTAATTGGGTAAAAAAGAGTTATCATTTTATTACTTAAATAGAAACACTACAAAAATTGCTACAAACATGAGAGTAATACACTTAATGTGGAATTACACACAAGAAACAAACTTAACAAACTCATTTTTCAAGTTAATAATCACAAATTCTCATTTGTGACAGACCGACCCGTCGCGAGCTTGCTACGAATCAAATCCCCCTCATAAAGAGCAAGTGGGGGAGCAAGTGGATCCCCCCACTTGCCTTGTCACTTGCTCTTTGTGAGGAGGATTTGACACATGGCAAGCTTGCGACGGGTCGCCCCGTCACAAGCAAGACTTATTGGTTAATAATATCTTCATTAATACTTGTAACAACTTCATCTTCAACTTCGTCTTCTTGTAAGTTTCAAATTCTTTGAAATGGTGACATGGTCTTCCGATAACCACATTACAAAATTATAACAATATAAGCATTTGAAATAAGCTTTTCCTGGGTTGTTAGCGGATCCCGATATCTTCATTATAGCATTATATTCCTCCCTCATCAGTTGCAAATTTGGTTTCTAAAATCAAGACCATCAATTGGTAATTTTTTCCAAGAGGAGGAAGAAGACATGAGAGAGAAATGAAAGACAAAAATGGAATTTTGGGGAAGAACACAGAAGAAAAATAAATAGGGAAGGGAAGAAGAAAGATGAAGATTGTTGAGTTAATGAAAAGGGGAATGAACAATAAATAAAGAAGTTTTGGAGGGAAATTGGAGAAAGTTTGGAGGGAAATCAAAGTTAATTTGTAACAACTCGGATTTTTAAAACAAAAGAAATACCTTGATAATAAATAATCCATCAGAGTACAAAGATGAATAGGGCCAAGGTGGCGGAAACACCTGACCAATCCGGATCGATACTCAAATTCAAAACTAAACTAATACATTATTAATAATTCTTAACTTAAATAAATTCCTAAATAAATTATTCTTCTTGCCACAAGTCTCCCCAGCACAACATCCAAACAAGCAGCAACCAAATCAACCTGAGAATGGGGGTCGACAATCAGTTGGGAGTAACTAGATGCTCTCCCAGTCAATGTTTACAACAAGCTGAATTAATAACAAACTATAACAACTGAAAGTAATCATAACAGACATGTGACGCAATTTATACAATATGACGCGCAACCAAACTTATTATGACATCATCATTACCAAATGAATGCAATTAGACAAACCCCTAGATCATGAACACTAACTCGACCGAAAGTGACACATGACCCATAACAATAAAGTCGCCAATTCAATCAACAAGACATAGCGAATAGAATGAACGCCGATTGAGCGATTAACGAACTGCCTCTAACCACTAGAGCGTATAACGAATTCCCTCTAGCTAATGGAGCGTATAACGAACTGGCTCCATCGGTGTGGACCGTATAACGAACTGCATCCACTGTGGACCGTATAACGAACTGCATCCACGGTACTATGTATAACGTATAACCACTGCCTATATGTCTAAGACCTGGTCAGACTCTCGATGCATTAACTGTACATCGAACGACACTCGGGGACCGGAGCGTATAACGAACTGCCTCTGATACCCCCCCGAACATAGACCATAAAACCGAATTCCCGAAGGGTAGCGTTAGTTCATTCCGATAGTATATAACTGATACTATCGTCATCTATTCGATCAACCAGCAACAAACAAATGCACAGTATATCTGACTGTACAAACCAATGCGTGAACAACGTCACGACTCAACATAGGAACAGTATAACTGACTGTCCAACAATGTGTGAACAACGTCACGACTCAAGCCAAGAACAGTATAACCGACTATCCAACAGTATATGAATAAGAATAACCAATACGACATGCAAACATAGCGTTATAGTCCAACTGACTATAACACTACGCATAGACAAGCACAAATGACTAAGGTTATAGTATCTAGACCTATAACATTACACCTCAAAGGTCATGTTATAGTTCGAGTTACCATAACACCAGACACAAAAGCATATAACATCCAATGTTATAATACCACCAACTATAACCTTCACTTACCCATTAGTGAAGTTATAGTAATTTCAGCTATAACCTTCACTCAACTTTTGTGAAGTTATAGTAACTTTAGCTATAACCTTCACTCAACTTTAGTGAAGTTATAATAACTTCACCTATAACTTTGGTTAAGCTTATCAGGTTATAGAATCATCAACCATAACCTTCGCTTAACTCCAGCAGAGTTATAGTACACCACCTATAACTTTGGTTAAGCTTGTCAGGTTATAGTATCATCAACTATAACCTTCACTTAACTTCATCAAAGTTATAGTACCTTCAGCTATAACTTTCACTCAACTTTAGTGAAGTTATAGCACTTCAAGCTATAACTTTATACGTGCGAGGTTATAGTATCATCAACTATGACTCTCTTCCATCACGGGTTAGTCCTCTATAACAAATTCACCGAGGGGTCGACTCCACGGTACAAACCGCCATGTCACCACAACGAGTCTTGTTATAGTACACCGCACCATAACGTCACTTTCAAAGTTATAACTCAAATAGGTATAACTAGAGTAGCTTACATGCAAAGTTATAGTAACTTCAGCTATAACCTTAATGATATAAACCAAAACCCTAATTTCTCAACATAAGCAAACCCTACCCTCTCCCACAAGGAGAAGCCAAAACCCTAGGCCACGACCAACCCTAGGGGCCGCGCCTCCAAAACGACGCTAGGGTTCGCGATTTGAACCCTAGTTCGCGCACCAAATAAATAATTGAAAATAGAATAACAATATAAATATTAAATGCAATTGAACATGTGAATCATAAGTATAAATAACCACACAAACCAATTAATCATACAATCAATCATCATACCATGTTAATAATTCACTTTCTATAAACACAATTAAAGGAAAACACCTAGTTACCTTTTTAGCGTAAAATCTACGATAAATCCTCTTCTAGAATATAACAATCTTCCTCCGGATTGTCCACAAAGCCTTCACCATCATCATCAACACGTGCCAACAATAATAATGATCCTAATTAATAATCTAGCGCATAAAACTACGAAAAAGATGGAAATAAAATATAAAACTTACAACGATTGAAGAATAGATTGGCTAGGATCGATCTAGGAACGAAGATGAATGATTAATGATGAAGAAATATGGAACAAGGGGCACGAAACCCTAGGTGATATGGCTGCCACCACACGGCACAAAGGGAGGAAGGAGAAGAGAGAATTAGGTTTAGGGTTTTCAAATAAAAGAAAGGGAAGGAGGTTAAGTTTAGCTTGATATTTATAGAGAAGCTAATGGGCACTAGGGTTTATTTAGAAAATAAGCCCAATAAGATATAATAAGGAGGATTTGACCCAAAAATGAAGTTATACTAACATTAGGTATAACTTAGACTAATAAAATAAGGATTTCCGAGAAATATTTAATTAACTCGAATAAAATAAAAAGCAGAAATTCTAGGGTGTTACATAATTAAACAATTAATAAAATATCCACACAATCATACACAATCACCATCCTTGTCAGCAATTAACGGAAATTAACGTCTAAAACACAATCACATTGACAGAAATTAAGTGTAGGGTTACACTTAGTGTTAATGACAAAAAGTAGGGGTACCATGTATGTTTCATAAAATATAAGGGTACCATGTAGAAAGTCGAAAAATTGAGGGGTACTATGTAGAAAAACCCATAAAAAAGGACATAAATTTAGTGAAAAGGGTAACAATGGGTTAGTGGAAAGTAGGGTCACATGTTATTATAGTCTACACAATTTGTAATTTGACAATTTAGAAAAAAAAGACCCATTTCTAAGTAATTATCGTGGTTGGGGGGATTAGATAATCTCGTATTTTCTTAGTAGAGGGATAATAGAACACAAGATTGATTACAAAATGGGATATAGAATTCTTTATTAGTAATAAACGAATTCACTTTTTACATAATGGTTACTTAAAAGCAGGAAGTTCGTAAGTTTGTTCCCATCTTATTATGCACCTTCCATTTTCCGCATTTAAGTTTTTTAATCGCTGACATTTAATTTTGTTGGTATGTCATGTGTCAGACAATTTGTCGGATATTTGAAGTGTCCGACATCACACAACACTTCAACACTCCATTCTAGATAAAAGACAAACTGGAAATTTCATAAAAAATAAATGTTTCCAACCCTTTGATATTATTTCATGTTCTACACTTCTTAAAAAGTACTTTAATTGAAACTAAACAATTATAAGTACCATATATGTAACACTCCATGCGTGGGTTACCCCGGAAGAGATCCATTGATAGGTTTAAAATCTCTAGTGTTTAAAGGGATTGAAAGTACTACTCATATCATCAAAGTGTACTTTCTTTTTTGGTTATCCATGCAAAAGAATTCCAAAGTTAAGCGTGCTTGGCTGAGAGAAGTTTTAGGATGGGTGACCTCCTGAGAAGTTTTACGGGATGCGCATGAGTGAGGACAAAATGTGCTGGAAAGGACTCGTGTTCAACTGTGGGCCATGTACACAACTTGGCAAACTACCGTGAGTGACCGGTCCTGACCTAGGCGGGGTGTTACATATCACTCATTTCGAGACACTGTTAATAGCTTAGTTGCATCACAAATTCTCATTTGTGACGAACAAAATCCGTCACAAGTTTGTGACGTGAGATAAAGAAGCAAGTGTGAGGGGTATGTGGGAGGGGTTCTGACTTGTGAGAGGTCTCTTATTTGTGACTGTCACAAGCAAGATGAGAAGTAATTGCATGCACATAAAATTATCATGTACCATTGTAAAACCCCCAATTTTAGACCTCCAATATTTTAAACCTTTCTAGGAAACCGGGCTTGTTAACCGTATTATTTCAAATAAAGTAACGACATCAACAAAATATAAAGGTTCTAAATTAAAATAACATTGCTGCGGAAATATACTTAATGTTTGCATCATTCCAACTTAAAACAACTTAAATAGTATAAGTCTTAGGCCACTAATAACACAAGTTTAAACTATTGCGGAAGCGAAAACTACTAATCCTTATTATAAAATACGAGTATAATACTCGAACATCACCACGCTCTCCCCCATTCGTTCCATTGTGTAACAAAGCACTACTTGTCAAATTACACTCCTCACTGTACAACCGAAAATATTGTAAGGGTCATCACGGGTCCGCAAGTAAAAGATTTTGATAATCATGGGAAACACACACAAGCCAATACAAATACATAATCAAGTATGATCATAATAGATATCAACAATTATATTTTCAAAAACATTTTAAAATAAATTATTTAAATAATATTTCTTTTTTCCATTCTTAAATCTTCACCTTCCACTTTCTCTTTACTCAACTTTAGTATTCGGATAGAGAATTAATGTGTAGGAGGTTTCAACTTGTTATTGCGGGTTTAACTTGCCTTCCCGAAACTACATACAGAACTAGCCAAAAGTCCCGAGTGTGCACATGCACCCTTCACGATGGCTAACCAAAAGGAGGAGGAAAGGTGACAATACACTATCTCAAATAAGTATGGATACCTCTAACGCATTCTGATATAGGGTATAGTCCGCCACAAACATGACCCCTCTCTGCCATAACAATAAAAGCATTTCAAAACTAACATAAGAACCAAAATAGTTTCACAATCCAACATCACAACGTTAAACCACTCTCATACAAAAACTTGGTCAAAACATTATGAAAACAGTTCTAAAACAAATTCAAACCAATCATATTCATCCATACTCACAAACCATCATACATATTATTTAAGTTTGGAACTTATCAATAGCTAGCACAATCCAAAAACAAGCTCTTATTATCCTCCTCCTTCGAAGATATATACAATCTACAACCATAATGAAACCCAACTCGTATTAAAAACGAGTCATCAACCACCCTAAGTAAACCCAAGCCATGATCATGCTCTAATGCAACTATAATGTTCACTAATTATATACTTCAACTAGACTTAACACGACTTACTTCTAATCCTAACTTAACGACCAAAACTCAACTCTTTTGACTTTACAGAACAGAACAATCTCACTATAAATTCATAAATAATCAAATAAAAATTCAATCGATGCAAGGTCAATTGGGTCAGGATCCTAAGATTCTTATCTACAACTTTTATGTCTATCACTTTCTCAAACTACGAACCTATCAATGGTTTACAGACGGATTTCTAAACTTTGACGAATTAGGTCGTAGAAAAGCATTAGTCTATAAAACGAACTTAAATTATTAATTTTGGGTCAATCCAATTCTATTGTCACGTAGACTCTCTAAAGTTTATGTATGAAATAAATATTCGGTACTAATTCGATTTTTAAGTTATGTTCAAGACAATCTTTGTGCTACTATAAATTCGCGTACTTTTTAGATAGATGTTTATAAATAAATTATCGTGAACAAAAGACAAAGAATCTAATTACCATATTGTACAGGCATAAACTAGGCTTGAAATAAACTCGAGTCTCCGTGAAAAGTTTTCGAAAATAAATACTTTAAGATAGAGAAATAAATTATTTAAAACGAATTAAGAATTTGTAAAGTTGCTGTAACTTTTCTCTTTTTAATTATAATCATACTAATGATAATCGATGATATATCTCGATACTAACATGCTTATATGATAACTAGGACATAAAATATACTCATAAAAATAAAGATTGAAGTTTTAAATGAATAGAAGTTGAAGACGAACTTACGTACAGTAAGAACTAGTTTGTCTACCTCACGAATTTTCAATAGGGTTTGGAATTATGAGATATATTTGTTTTTTTAGCGGCAGTAAAATGATCTTAACATTACAAGACCAGCGCGATTTTAGCTAGTTTGTGAGCTATGCTATTTAAAGCACGTGGTAGAAAGCAAGTCCGGACTCCGAACAACCGAACACTACCAAAACTTAGGTCCTATGCTCGGTAAAACCAAGTCCTTAATATATTTTTTTTATTTTTTTTATTTAATGATTAAACACTACTCCATTAAACGCATTTTCTTAATTTCTCAATTTCCATACTACGACTATCACACCATATTTTATTCTACATTAACACCTATTATATTTTAATATGATATTATTATTTTACTACTACTACTAGATCGTCTAAGTTTATAAGAATATAATGAATTATCCAATCGACTAGTCTCATTTCATTCTATTTAGTTAAGATGTAGACTACCAATTAAAATGTACTACTAAATGACAAAATGTTCGAGCTAATAAAATTTACTAATGTAAAAAATGACGGGTATAACAACTATGCTGGTTGTATACTTGTACAATAAGTCTTGATCGAGCATTATCCACCTTAAGCTTAAGACGAGTCAAATACTATCATGTGGTGATAATAAAAACAAAACAATCGGTATTTTATTGGCAAAAAGTTGGATGATTTGATATATATTTGACACTTCTTAAACTAAAGACAAATAGTGTCTGTCGTAAATGAGATTTTGTGATACTTGTATATTATCGAATTAAATTGCTTAGGATTTATTTACTCCATATAATTAGGTGACTAATTAATTGGTTATTAATAAATGAAAAAGAAGACGATAAAATTGAGATGAAATAAGTAAATAAAAAATCGGACCGAGAAAGTATACGATTGGTTTTATTTGGTACCTAAAAAGTATACAATTGGTGGCGATGAGAGATCCAATCCAATATCCAAAATCTCCTAAATAACGAAATAACATGAAATATATATACTCCCTCCTTTCAACTTCACACTACACATTTCTTTTTTCACGTTTGCCAACGCGTATTTTGCGTCGTAAATATAGTTCGTTACGTATTTGCAAAAAATATACGAGTTAGATATTTTTAATATACTCCTAAAGACGAATCAAACAAGATCCCACATGAATATATTTTCTCTTATGTATTAGCCGGAAATTGAAAGATTCTTCTTACTTGTGAATAGTGTCAAAATGAGAAATGTGTAGTGTGGAGTTGATTGGAGGGAGTATAAGTTTAGTTTGCAAACCTCCAAAATTTCGAAAACAAGATCCTCACCGTTAATTAGATAAGGTGAAAAAGTATGAAAAAAGGAGAAATAAGAGACAATCCCATCCATAAGTTATATCCCTCAAAATCCCATTCAAAAAAATACTATAGCCAAGGAAGATAAACTAGTACAGTAAGTGGGACCCACAGAGCAACGTACACCACAAATATGATTCGGTAGAGAGCATTGGCGGGTAAAAGAGTGACACGTGGACCAATAAGAAGACAGTTTTAGATGGGCATCTCACAGCCATGAATTTGTTGAATTATAGTTTTAAATTTAAATAAAAAAAATGAAAAGAGGGCCACGTGTTTTGGTGATATAGAAGTAGAAATGATGGGAAAATTGTAGCCACAAATTAGTTTAAACTTTATACAAAGCAAATGCAAGTTGACATAGCCTTAGCTGTCCTCTCCTTCTCCTATAACTCCTCCATCTCTACTTACTCTTCTTTTTCTTCTCTTATCTTTCTTTGCTATCTCATCATTATTTCACTCAAATAATAAACTTGTTCCTTTTACTTAATTTTAATTTTAATAATTTAATTTAATAAATCCAAGGGATTTCTAGCTTTTATCCAACATTCTTCATCTTGCTTTAATTTCTTCTTCATATTGGTCATCATTAGCATACTTAGAGGTAACTGCTTTATTTTCATTATTATTTTGTACCACTTCTGGCTTCCTTGTAAGAGGGGATCCGACCCGTCTTCATTGAAGAGGAATATGTCACGTCTTCAATGAGACCAAGTGATGTATTTATTCTTCATCTTGCTTTACTTCTACTTCTTGCTCTAAATCTGTGTGTTTATCTTGTTCATAGAGACCATTATGTTCTTTTTTGTTCTTGTCTTTGTTTTAACATAGCTAAGTCTACAAGACTACAACTATAGCAAACTATATTTTCCTGGATTATTTATAATTAAGTGTTATCTTGAGTTTTTTTTTTGCCTTGTGAAAAATATGAAATCTTTACCAAACTTGTACGGATTATGTCAATTTTTTTTTTTTTAGTTCAGATAATTAAATTATGTGGACAAGAACATGTAGGGAGTAGTAGAAAATAATTGTAGAAAAGGGTAGTCATATTTCGACATAAATAAGCGGAATTACATGGAAATTTAGTGCAGATGTTGGTTAGCTTAGCCGATAATTACTGAGGTTAGCACTCTAGTACTTATGACTTGTGCAGATGTTGGTTAGCTAACCTTGATCTAGAATTGTAGATCTATAGAAAAAATTAGTATGCTAATTTCATTTTATTTCTCCTCCTTATGGTCAATATTACCATGTAACCCTTGGTAATTATCTTATGAGAGTCGGTCTCACAGGAGACTTAACTATTTCGATAGTATGTGTTTGGCACTTGGAAATTGTGGTATAATTAACTGATAAGTTGGTCTTTATCAGATAGCTATGATGGAATGGTACTTTGGACAAGAAGCTGGTGATCTAGTTGTTCCGAAAAATCAAGAGTATTTAGATAGACTTCCATCACCCGATAGTTGGTCGCAGTGGGGAACAGATGGATCAGAAAACTCGACATGGCCAAACAACTTTGATGCTAGTAAGATATCAAGTCTGTCAGATGATAAATCTCAGCACCAAACTATGTTTGGTAGAGGAACCAAAGATAAAAATCAACCTCAACAAGTAGAGCTCTCTTATGCCTCTAGCTGTCTCGGAGGATCTTCTCAAGATTCTCGTTCCGATTTCTTCTTCAATAATCTCATGGGAACTGAATCAATGGATGACATTTTTATGTACTATTTTACTTCCAAGATTTAACATTCTTACTTTACCGCAACATGCTTCACCCATGAATTTTGAGTGAAATTGTCATTTGTCCTGGTAAGGTCTACAACTGTCTGCTGAAAACTGTACATGGTCATTTTCAACCGCCATGATAGCAAAGACCTTACCGTAACATAATTTGTGTGGCCATGTCCAAGCATATATACTAGAGTTATTTCTGTATATTGAGGCTAACTTGTGATTCGTTTATGATTTTATCCAGGAATTCGTTGCTCCAAGATGATGTTCCTGTGCCATCACATAGTCATGCTTCATTTTCCCTCTCACCGCAATATCGATACAGCATGATGTCGTCTGAGAGTGATTCGGGAAACAAAAGGATGGACTGTCAAAGTGTTCCTTGTGAGGGTGAAGGAGTGAGGGATATGGATAGTTTCAGGACTCCACCTTCCTCTCCTCCAGATGGCTCAGACAATGGCCATGCTAGTTTCTCAAATCTTAGTTATGGAAACTACTCGGACCAAAGTAATGAAGAATCACAATCAGTAAAGGTGGGAATCCTGTTCTCGCCATGGAAATTTCTTACATCTTACCCTTAAATCTCCATGTTGTAATGTTGACTCTTCTACTGTATCATATATGGGCTTTTCTCTCTTTAACAGAAATTCCTTGAATGGTTAATTTACGCATTCTAGAACGATACTATATAACCATAGTGCCTAAAGGATCCTGCAAGTAGCGGGTTAGCTATTGGATGTACTCGTACTTATCCAGATATTAAAAACACAGAGAAGCTGTTTCCTAGTGATATGTAATGAAGATTGCACTGATGATTCATTCATTGGATGACAAGTACTTAACAGTAAAAATGCTTAATCAGTAAATTGAGTCAATTTGCTTCTTTCATCATATTTTAAAACTAATAAAATGTAGGTTTTTTGGCTCCCTAGGAAATGAAATGGCCAGCCGAATTTGTTAAAACTAAAAAGTGCAAATTTGTTTTCTCTATTTATCTTTAATCATTGCCTTCTCAAGCTAGTTATCGAGTATAATGCTCTGTTTGCACCCAAGACATCCCTTTGCGTATAGGTCCTTTATGATTTTTAAACTCAAGTTTTGCATGTTTTTCCCCGCAGACCAAGGAAATGCTTGTGTCTGACCAAGACATGTCAAGGAGATTATGCGAAGAAGATTCATCAATAGAAGAATCTGTGTTGATGGGTCTTGAGACAGTCCTCTGTCAGGTGGAGTAACTTGCTAACTTTAGACTATATCGCATTCCTTTGCACAAGATTTGGGAAACATTGTTTTGGTCTGACATTGGTAATTATTTTTTTGTACAGATGAGCAATACAACTCGACTTTGTCTTCGAGATTCCTTATACCGCCTTGCTCAACACTCGAAGGAGCACATGATATTAGGAAAAACCAAAGTTGAAGACCTTCCCTTGGACAAGTTCTCTTTGCTAGATCATGATGATAGAGACTTAAGGTACATTTATAATTCCGTCCTTGTTATATCATTCTACATTGTCATGACTATGACGTAAACGCCTCCATTCTTGATATTTAAATTATCTACGTAAAATATTTTGATGAAGGGTTAGTGAGGAGGAAGAATGGATGATATATTGGGACAATCGGTTCAGGGAACTTTAAGAGGTACTACCTCCAATCCAGTCCAAAATACCCATTCACTTTTTGCATGAAGATTAAGGAACATGATAAAAAATTGTAAGTGTTTGTAATATAATTGGTAAGAAAGAGAAACATATAACATTAAAATATTGCATGTAAGAGCATTTCATTACTAAAAATGGAATGGGTCGTTTGGAATGGATTTGCCTAAAGTAGAAAATGGGTAGTTTGAAATGGATTGGAGGTAGTATATGGGAATCCAAGTAACTAGGGTACTGATGATGCCATTTTTGTGGATAACTGGAAACCTCTCAATCTTGTTGTAATTAGAAGTTCAACTTTGGTGTTGTCTTAGTTGATGTCATTTTTAGCCCCTGCTTTGTGGCATATTTAATCTTAAACAGTCAAACTCATAGTGCATATGTTTCAGGTCGGAGGAAACCGAGGTCAGTGTTCAAAAAACCAACACGATCGACAGAGCAGTGGCAAATCTCATGTTCAATAAGGTGGATGCAAACGTACAGGACCTTCTTCCTGCAATGGCAGCCAAATTTGAGCATATAGGTAAAAATTTTGAAGCCTGCAAGTATTCCATCAACAAAGATGGGTTTCCACTCTCGAAACCTTGTGACTTTTTAGCTCAGTCTGAGGTTCCTGTGTATAGCAATGAGAGTTACCTAGCCATGCAAAATTAGCCGAAGCAGTGACGATTATGCTGTAAAGTGAGTTCTTAGGAGGCTATAAGTTGCAGTGGCTCAAGTTTTGGCCTTAGTGTTTAGTCTTGTATGTATCATGTATGTATATATGTATCAATGTATGTATGTATCTAAGGATGTTAGACAACTCTTTCTTTTTGGCAGAGTTTTGTGGAGTTCTGTACATTATAAACCGTATCTTGGAAACAACTTTGAGAAACCTATAATGCTCTTTTTTTCAAGATTTGTTCTGTAAAATAGTGGCAGAGTTAAGCTGCTAATCATTGTTAGGTTGGCTAACGTGGTGATTGCTGAGCACGTCAACCACATTCTGTTCAGAGACTCACATTAGTCACATACATGTTTCTTGTTTGAGCATAGTCAGCTATATTAAGTCCTGGTTTAGTGCTTAATTAATATGGTTACACAAATTCTTGTTCATGACGGATACATTCGTCGTAAACTTCAAACGGGTCAAAAGAACAAAGGCACAATGCCACGGACTACCATAAAGCTTGTCTCATTCCATGGATATGCTCATCTTAAAAGAAACCAAATGATACGGTTACTTCTATAATTCTATTTCTCTAATATCGTTGTTGTCATAATAGAGACTAAATGCGGATTTTTTTTGAAGTAAACAAAAACTTTTGACTTTACCTTGTACATAATTGAACACTACTACAGTACTACCTAACTCAACGTGCAGGGCACAACCTCACCCTTCATGACTTGATATACTCTTTGGTTGTCCCATTCTGAGAGATATCCACTCTTTCTAAATTACCAAGCTATTTTCATATAATCACATTGTCTTACTAACCACATACATTCAGCCACAACACCACCAATGGCTGGACCCCATGCACCGTCCCCATCACCGCCTCATCCTATCGCCTCAACCCCCACACGGCCCTCAATGTCTCTCGAACAAGGGAGTCAACGAAAAACCAAATCCAACAAAATCATGAGACGGGTACGTTCAGTCCTCAAGGCTTTCCCAATCATAAGCCCAATGTGTAGGATACCTATATCAGGCCGGCCTCACAACGGACACGTCTCTCTCCACGGTGGGACTCGCGTAACCGGAACGCTGTTCGGGAACCGAAGAGCAAGGATCAACCTGGCTATACAAGAGAACCCAAGATGCCACCCCATGTTAGTCCTAGAGCTAGCCATACCAACAGCAAAGCTATTACAAGAAATGGGCTTGGGCTTAGTAAGGTTAGCCTTAGAGTGTGAAAAACATCCATTAGATAAGTCCAAAATCATAGACGAGCCCATTTGGACCATGTATAACAATGGCCGTAAAACAGGCTACGGTATTAAAAGAGGGCCCACTGAAGATGACTTGAATGTCATGAAAATGCTACATAATGTGTCAATGGGTGCGGGTGTGTTACCCAGTAATGGCCCAATTGAGGCCCATGATGGTGAGCTCACTTACATGCGGGCCTTTTTTGAACGGGTTGTCGGGTCTAAAGACTCCGAAACATACTACATGATGAACCCGTATGGGGGCAGTGGACCCGAACTTAGCATTTTCTTTGTTAGGATTTAGGTACCAGATTAAATTATGTTTTTGTTTATTTCAAGATATACGGAGTAATTAAGGTTTTAATTAGGAACAATTTAGGAAATTTATTCTTTTTTGCTTTGTGGTAAATGCAATATGCTTTGTCCATCCAATTAATTGTAGTATTTTATTGTTCGTGGAGATGTTTGTGATTGAATGAAGTATAACGTTATGGATGGCTTTCTGGAAAATAAATTAGTTTTTGTACCCGTGAAAATCAAGGAAAGCATTTTTAAAATAATGTTCAAAAAATAAATATTTGTCGTTTTGGGTCGGGTTTAAAACTATTTATCAAAATGGTGTCCACGTAGGCTTGGATTTCGCGAACCAAAAACACGGAAGAAACACGCCATTGGCAATGGCGTGTTTCTAGTGAGTAGGAAAATGCAAACTTACAAAAATTGACTAAAAGTAAACACGCCATTGGGAATGGCGGGTTTTCTTACAGAGACACGCCATTGGGAATGGCGTGTCTATGAACAGTATAATTTTTTTTTTTTTTTTTTTTTTTAAAAAAAAATTTTTTTTTTTAGGAAAAAAAAAAAAAAAATTTAAAGACACGCCATTGAGAATGGCGTGTTTGTTCCGTATTTCAGGTTTTGAAAATCCGAGCCTACGTGGACACCATTTTGATAAATAGTTTTAAACCCGACCCAAAACGACAAATACTTATTTTTTCAACATTATTTTAAAAATGAACTCAAAATCACGGCTGTGTATATAATCTTTGAACCTGCCATTTTAGCACGCAAAAATGTTGCACATGAATTATTGTTCACATTTTTTTTTTTTGATAAATATTGTTCACATTTTTTTTGGGTTATGCTCATTCATGAACATGATTTACTCAATTATGGACATAAATGACCATTTTACCCTTCCACATTTTAATGCCTTCATTTTTTCCTTTTGCAATCTAATTATTCCTAGTATCACCACTCCACCAGCCAACCACCACCCGACCGCCACCTTGAACAACCCAACAGCCGCTGACTCCCCTGCCTTCCTTAACACTACCGGAGCACCACTGGACTACCCTACCACCCACGCTGGCGTTCGAACTCACCCTTCCCACTACCCCCTTCCAACACCTTGTCGACCGCCGACACATGTTTTACACTCTCGATCCGCCACCCACCCCATCCTCAACACCATCGGAACTCCTTGCCCCCACCGTGTCCAGAATCGAAGCAATTACAGCTGATCGGCGGGAACCACATGCTTTCGTCGACTTTTGCCATAACCACCACCACGTAGGCCGTCGTCGAGTTTTATAGTACCCACCACCACCACCACCGCCAGGGGATCGTCACAAGTCACAACCACCACATAAACCGCCCCATTGTCAATAATTCATTTAAACCCTAAATTGATTACTCCTATTTAATTCAATCACCCTAATTTGATATAAAGTTAATAAATAGAATTCTATACTTTGTTTATTTTAGAATTAGTGTTCATAGTAGATTAATTTGAGAGATTTTAGTAGTTTTTGAGGATGAGAATTAGAGAGGTTTGTTTGTTTAGTTTTTGGGTGAAGGGTAAGGAATGGAAAACTAATGACAAAAAGTCCGTGAAAGAGTAAATTACGTCCATGAAAGAGCAATTACGTTTTTTTTGCAAGAACCATAACTGCATATTTATTTTCAATCTCATATGCATTTAAGATATTAGATGGGTAAGTAGATGTAATACCGTATCAATGTAACCTATAACTACTTGAACTTTGAGAATTGTGATATAAGATTAACCGTGTGAACACGTGCATATCTCATTTTTAGCATTGACCAATGTTTTCTTATATAACATTTTTGGGAATAAAGAGTTATGCAAGGGCAAAATAACAATAAACAAAATGGATTAGATAAACCTCATTGTATTGTGGTATGATGGCCACTGCCTTAGAAGCTTAATCACCCCGACACGGTGCTGTCAAACAAGGAACGACGCTCCCCGACGTATACACAACGCTCCTCCAATTGTGCACCCAAAAGGAAGAGTATGAACTCGTAAGTTATTGCTCAGATATAATAATAAACCAGATAGGAGGAAGTATTGTTGTGAATATTTTGGATGAACAAAGTGACCAAGAAAGGCTCTTATTTATAGTGGAAAAAGGAGACAAAACTAATGAAATATTTAATTGCAATGCAATTCTCAAAACATACTTTTTTGTGAGAACAAGAAAGTGGAGTCTCCAAAACTGATTACACATGACTCAAAGAGTCACGCCTCCAAGAGAAAAATTAAGACGAGAAATATTTTGTAGGTCATAAAAACAAAACAGCCCCACCCCACGGCGGGTGCGAGCTGAGCCGGACGGACGACACCGACGGTCGCACGTGGGAAGAGTTCATACTAGCGTCCATAACAAGTACCAAGTAAAGGGGCACTTTGTATATAAACAACAGAATGATTCCTTACTCTACCAATGTGGGGCAAAGTTAAGAGACAAATATGAAAAAGACTTTATGTCCCCACTTGTCCACTTGCACATTTACTCTATCATTTCCAACATTCCCCCACAAATGCTTATGAGTAAATACTATCTGAGCAATATCAAATAAGGATCAATGCTTAAACGCTAATATCTTTCAATCTGAATTAACACGTAGTGCTAACCAAACGTACTCAACTATTCAAGTGAAAGTAGTCTTGAACTTCCTATCATAAAGCCAATTTGGCAACACGCACCTCACCTAAAGCCAAACTAGTTCCCGCGATAATCAACAAATATATTTGGCCCAAAATTACCTTGGATTCTAAAGAGTGCTCTAGAAAGACTTGCCTAAGGTCTTTCATAGAAGGAGGCCAATCCCTCACACTCTCGTAGGTGACCCATCAATTCTATCACATAGACCACCCAATTCTGGGCTATGGAATCTGAAGAGCATAATAAGCTCATCCTCACATTACTTAAAGGTGGATTCGACAAGTTCGTCTCAACAGGTCCATCCAAAACCTCGGCTTCAAATCCATTAAGAGCATAAGCTCAACCTCACAGCGCGCGCCATGGGAATTTGTAAGTGCTCATAAATATGAGTCTTTCTATGACTTCGTTTGACCACATTATCCAGACCGGGTTTCAACCATGAATTCCTCAACTGACCATAGGCCTAAGCCCCATTCCCCTCGATGTCTCAATGACCACCTTTAGGTTAAGGCCTTTTGTCAACAAATCTGCCTAATTCCTCTCAGATCTTACTGTAACACCCCCATATATCAAAGAGCCTTACAAGACCTCCTTAGTACATCAGGATGCTACCATCTCGGTTACTCGAGGTAGTACATATCAAATAGACCAACGCTCCTCCAATTGTGCACCCAAAAGGAAGAGTAGGAACTCATAAGTTGTTGCTCAAATTTAATAAGGAACCAGATAGAAGGAATTATTGTTGTGAATATTTCGGATGAATAAAATGACCAAGAATGTCTCTTATTTATAGTGGAAAAAGGAGACAAAACTGATGAAGCATTTAATTGTAATGCAATTCTCAAAACAAACTTTTTGTGAGAAAAAGAAAGTGGAGTCTCCAAAACTGATATTATGCAGGTCATAAAAAAAAATCAGAACCAACCCCACGGCGCGTGCGAGCCGGACGAACGACGACAGCGGCACTCACGTGGGGAGAGTTCATACTAGCGTCCATAACAACAAGTACCAAGTAAAGGGGCACTTGGTATATAAATAACAGAATGATTTTTTATCCTACCAATGTGAGACAAAGTTAAGAGACAAATATGAAAATGACTTTATGTCCCCATTTGTCCACTTGCACATTAACTCTAGCATTTCCAGCAAACATAATAGTAGGTTTGGTGCCCGTCCCCACCGGGGCTACCTCTATTTATTATTTCAAATTTATTTTTTATGAAATATAGTTGCGCGAAGACATGTATAACTCAAACATTTACCATTTATAATATGACACATCTTAAAATTATAACGCGGTGTAGAATTTATTAAAACTTTATGACACATTCACTATTGTTGTTAATATTATTGATTTTACGACATCACATGTTAATGCTATTACTATTGCTAATTTTCTACATTCGTTATTACTACTATTACTTTCACTATTTCCGCCGCCATTATTTTTTACTTTCACTACTCCCGCATTTAATACTACTAGTCTTAAACCCGTGAAAATTGCACGGGTATGCCATTTTAATTTTTTTATTATAGAAAAAATATAAATGAATAAGATAAATTACTATATTAATTAATTATTTCCTTTTAATGTTAATTATCTTTAGCAATAATGTTTTAAAATAGGACAATAAAATCTCTATACTTCTTAAACCATTTTATAAATTATAAATGTAAGAGCTTAGTTATGAAGCGATATTTATTTTTTATATTTGAATTATACTTTTTTATTTGCAATTAGCGTAAATGATGCTGATATAGTGTCATTTCACCCTATTTTTCCGCCTTTATTTACATAATTTTGCTTGCCTTGGATGCTCCCTAGAAGCGATTTTGTATGTTTTATCTTCCTCTAGCGCTTTTCTCGCTTTTATCTTGATTTTGAAGGTAAACCGTCACTTGAGGCGGTTTCTACCTCGTTTTGTGTGACTAAGAGGATGATAAGCTTCATGGAGGGCCCACGACATACCCTAAACGGTCCTACCCACCTTGGAGGCCCTACTTGGCGTGCCAAAGCCATCTCGAGTCAAGGCAAGCCGACCGAGAAGAATGGAGAAGCTTCACTTAAGTCACCATGGGGACGGTGAAGTCACTAGTGTGAGCGAAAGAGGGAAGAATGCGTTGTGGGCATGACAAAGACCTCACGGTTGGGAGCTAAATCACAAAGGTGAGCCTCCTTATGCTCGATATGTCGCAGGCGTGATAACAATGTCACGGGCATGACAAGCTAAGTCACGATCGTGACATGCATCTCACGGTCGTGACGAAGCTCGCAGAATTGAGCCTACTTCTGCCAGCCAAGTCGCGGGCGTGATACAAGTCGCGAGCGTGACAAGCCGAGTCGCACCCGTGACTCCCATGTCACGGTCGTTACTTATCTCACAAAAGTGTGCTCATTTCGTGAAAAAAAAGTCGTGGGCGTGACTGGCTATGTCACGATCGTGACTTGCCCTGTCACGCTCGTGACTTCACCGAGGCCCATTTATCTTCCAAGCCCGTCTCTACTCTTTTTTAAACCTATATATACCCCCTCTTATGTAATTATAGGGCACGGAACCCTAGACTTAGATTAGTTAGATTAGAGTAGAGTAGTCGTTTAGTTAGTTTAATCCTTCTTCAAATTTCTCCTTAATTAGTTATAGATCTAGTCTTGTAATCGGATTTCTTGGGTTTATTTGGGAAGATTGGTGACAAAGTCTTATCAATTATTTAAGATTTCCTCTTTATTTATGTTAATCTCATTCCTTAATTAGTTGTTAACTTTTTTAATCCCTTTTATTCTCTTGTTATCTTTACTTTATTTCACTACTTTATGTCTGGTCTTCATTTCTCACCTTATTCCTCCATATTTCTCATGTTATTACTGAGTGGTGACTTTGCTAGGATTAGTGGGGAATTATGGGTTTTATTGAGGGTTAATCTATGTTTGTTGGGTTAATTCGTTGATTGTTGTCTTTCTTCCAACTTATGCACACCACATGTTTGATGAATTGCTTGCTTGACAAACTAGCATGATTCATGTTTGTTTATACATTTCCGTAAGATCGAGAGCCTCAGAATATGTTTTGACTTACGTATAGTTGGTATATCGAGATTGTGTATGCGAGAGCTAGCTTGGTTCGGTATATGGGAGGGATTGTAAGATCGAGAGCCTAAATCCACCGCGCCCAAGTTTGACTACCCATTGACTATGAACCAAACTCACTAGTAGACCTCGCAAATGGGTCAAATGGGTCGGGTTTGGGTCGGGTCAGTTTGAGTCGGGTCATCTCGGGTTTGCTCAATCATTCGGGTCGGGTCGGGTCGGGTTGGGTCAGTTTCGGGTTTGGGTCAGTTTCGGGTTTGGGTCACTTCGGGTTTGGGCCATTTCGGGTATGGGTCATTTTGGGTCGGGACATTTTAGATTCATATCCGATTTATTTAGGCCATTTTAATGTCAAAATGATCAAGTTAGTTTTCGAGTCAAGCCCGCATCGAGCCAAACTCGCACGAGCTTACTTGGACCAAGCCGAGCTTGAGCTGCACGTGGGCCGTCTCGTCTCATTATCACCTCTAATCACAATAAATTGGGTCATTTAGGATCATTTCAAATTGGTTTGTCTGTAGGTCGGTGGTTTCGAGTCGGGTTATTTTGGGTCGGGTCTCTTTCAGGTCAGTCAAGGTTCGGGTCGGGTCTGGGTCAGGTCGGGTCAATTCGGTTTTCAGGTCATCCTCGGGTCAGGTAATTCCGGGTCGCTTTCGGATCTTGGGTCAGCCTTATCGGGTCGGGTTATTCGGGTCAGGTCAATTTTGCCAGGTCTACTCACTAGTACCTAAATTGCTCATTTGAACCCACCGATCCTAAATTTAGGGAAATTCTACGTGGTACCCTTGTGTTTTTTGCAATTCTACGAAATACCCCTCGTTTTCTAGAAGTCTATACGATACCCTTGTACTTTTCAAAATTCTACTGGATGTCCCTCAATATTAACTTCTGTTAATTACTTTTGTCCAGTGCTTCATGATTTACCATCTTCATCGTCTTTACTTACAATCTTCATCATTTTCACCCACCACCTTCATATAATCATATGATCTATTAATCTTCATCATTTTTATCATCTTCCTTTTGTCATTATTTTCACCCTCCAACAAGCCCCACCTTTCCAATTCTTATTTTTAACCTGACTTGTTCACACAACATCTCCATCATTTAGAACCTATACAGATCTTCTCTATTTCAGAGTTGAACTTTCGGTCTTCCAACAAAGTGGGACAAAAAAAGGCCAGAGATCGAATTTTTGAGTAAAAGATTGAGGTGGGTAATAAGCTAACACATTTGAATTGATTGATTATTCAATTCATAACTATTAGAACTTCATTAGAGGGTTAAAAGTTGGTATAACCAAGAAAATAATTGACTTGCTATGGAGGTTGTGTTTAACTTTAATGGAATTTAACAGAAAATATGAGCATGTGACAGAAAAGTTAAAGGAAGTTAATATTAAGGGGCATATATTAGAATTTGAGAAAGTACAGGGGTACAATATAGATTTTTAGAAAATGAGGGGTACCTCGTAGAATTGCAGAAAATAAAGGGGTACCATGTAGAATTTCTGAACTTTCATTTTATTGCTTGTTATTTGATTATCTTAGTTTAGTCTTACTTTGCTATTTATTTGCATTTAGTCCATGTCCTTAGATTAGTTTTAAATCCATTTCTATATCGTGACACCCCTTGAGCATAGCAAGGTTAGAATTTGCATATTGAATATCCACCGTCCCTGTGGACCAACCTTGACTTGCCACCATGCTAAGTTTCGTTATAAATATCGTTTGAAACATCAAAACGACGCGTGTCAGATGCATTATGGTCAATTACTCGAGCAATTTTTGTAGGAGGATGTGTTTCTTTGTTTGCTAAAATTAAGTTTCCACTTTATCTTGTTACTCTGGAGAATTCATAAAAATCTGGCTTATGTATGAAATAAATTTATTCGGATGAAAAATTACATGGGTTCCCTACACAAGATACTACATATAAATTATTCCCCAAGCAAATCATCTCCTAAATCTTAACAAACAACTCAAAATCATCTCCTTGGACATCGATTTGTGTCTTAACAATGTATATAGATCGAGTTGTATCTCTTTCGTTTCAAATCGAGGCGTTTTGTGGCCAGATGCCTTGGCTGTAATAGATTAGTTTCCCAAACGGCTCCTCACTCCTCCAAGCCTTGTTTCTTTCATTTTTATGATGCAATCAATCAACTCACTTGCTAAACCACTTCGACGAAGAAGTATTGTAACACCCGCGGAATTAGTGATTAGATTTTATTTAATATTTTATTATTATTATTTATAAGTTAGCCTTAATTTTAGCCGTAAATAGGATTTTAGCTTAGTTGGGTAAAAGTCGTGTTGTTTTATCCCGCTTTGAGTTCATATTTGAATTCTACGCGAAAGTTTAGTAAAGATCGATCCATTTTTCGTTATTGGGCCAAACGGTTCCTATTAGACCTCTATTGGGTTTCATCCTACCACTCAATCCACCTCACACTTTCCCTTCCATCTAGTTTTTCAGATTTCTTCATCTCTCAAAACTCCATTAAAAAAACCAAACACTAACAACTTGAAACCACCATTATTCGTTCAACTCTCAACCAAATCTCTTGATTCTTGCATCATTCTTCATCTTTTCTTATTATCTTTTTTTCTAGGTAAGAAAATTTCATTTTTGTTGAACTTCAAATTTATGTCTTTTTCTCTAAGCTTGAGTTCATCTCAAACTTGGGTTATTTCTTGTTTAGGAGGCGACTTGGAGGATCCCGTCAAGGACTACTTCCTCATAGAAGAAGATTTGAAGGCTTAAAGATCTAGCAAGAGGTAATGTAGACGGGTTACTCGGTATCACATTTTATGTGTTTCTTCTATGTTCTAGGGTAGTAATTAATGGTAAAAACGAGTCCTTTGTTGATTGTTATCATGAGTTCATGTTCTTATATGTCGAATAGTTGAGTTGTGATTCACTTTTCTTAATATGGTAGAAGTTGGTAGTGTGTAGACCTGGCAAAAGTGACCCGACCCGATAAGGCTGACCCGAGATCCGAAAGTGACCCGAAAGGTGTGACCCGAACTTGACCCGAAAGACCCGATCTGACCCGACCCGAAATGACCCGAATTGAAGTGACCCGAAGTGACCAAACGACCCAGAATGACCCGAATTAACTTATTTTAAGCAAAATCTGACACGAAATGACACAATCGACCCATAATGACCCGACCCAAAATGACCCGACCCAAAAATGACCCGACCCAAAAAGGACCCGGCCCGAAAGTGACCCGATAATTATTGACCCGAAAATGACCCGACCCGAAGTGACTCGACCCAAACCCGACCCGAATGACTCAATTGTCAGGTGTAGTAGTGTGTATGCTAATTTCCTTTCTTATCATGTAAATATGTGTAAAAATCCCTAATATTAGTTTAATTAGTCCCTTAATGTTTGTGTTGGATGTTTTGATACCCACATGATGATTGGAATGATGTTTAGTGATGCATATGTTGATAATTATGAATGAGTTTGAGTCTGTATGCCTTAACATGTGCAAATGTCGAATTCGTGCTACAGTGGGTCACAGCCGGCCGACGGTCACCCCAACCGGCCGGTAACCCCCTGTATTTTTTGGTGCAATTTTGAAGTGTCGTGGGTCCCAGCCGCCCGCCTGCTGGCTGGGAACCCTCTTGTGTGTGTTGCGTGAAGTCCTGGATGAAAGTAGTGTCCCAGCCGGTGGACCGGCTGCCGGTCGGCCAACCGACTGAGAGGTCTCTCATACTTTTATTTGAGTTTTGGAATTGCCTTGGTCCTAGGCTAGGAACCCCCTAGATCATTTTTGAAAGTTTGGTCGTGGCCTTGGTGTCCCAGTCGGCCGACCGGCCGCCGGTTAGCCGACCATCTGGGAAACTTATGTAACATTTTGGGTTTTAATTTGTTGGGCATTGTCGCCCACCCGGTGGTCCGGCCGCCGGCCACCCACCTGCCTGGGGACCCTTGTGCTTCTTTTCTTCTTATTTCTCACATGCTTTCACATATAACAGTTTTTATGGTTTGTTAACGTTATAATCTTACTAAATGACATAGAATCTTTATGTATGGGTTATATCATATCTCACATGCCTTATTCACATGTTTAGTGACGGTTTTGGATGTTTCACTCATTTAAGTCATGTATGCCTTGAGTAGTCGGTTGAGTCTTGGTTGTTGGATATTATTGAACTCTCATTCCCCGTTTGTATCTTTATACTCGTTAGACTTTATTTCGAAGAGATAGAGGTACCTTCTATTGTATGTTTGTGGGACTAATACGACGTTGTTGAGAGGCGAACGCTTAGCGTTGATCGACCTAGTCGTCAAATGTTATTGTATTCTTGCGCACTTGCTTGTTTGATCTTGACCCATCTTCCGTGTAGTTCAGCCGGAAGATGGTACTTGTGATCTTTCCGCCTCTTTCGTGTGGTTTTGCCGAATTTGGGGTACCCGGCTTCCGTTGGGTCGACCAAGTCTTGGATGCAAAACGTTTATCGTATGTCGAATCGGAACACGGTTATTCCGGGAGTCTGACCAAGTTTAAACTAGGATGGTATTATATCATCATTGTCCTACTGGGAGGACTAGAGTCTTGAGTATACGAAATGTTTATCGTATACGGTTCGGGGAAACGTTTATCTTGTGGACTTGATAGTCTTGCTTGCAAAATAAAGATGCTAGTGCATGTCATTTACCGTGAGAGTATGTTTGATTCACATAATGTTTTGTTGGATGTATATTGGATGGTTGGATGCCTATGATTACCTTGTGTGTCATGTCTCCAACATCTTCAACTATATGATCATTAGTGGTGAGATGCAAGCCATTAGTAGTAATATAGTTGCCAAGGTGAGTCTTCCCTAGTCTTGGTGATAAAATGTTATATCGTTGTTATTCCTCTTTTGCTTATATTTTTTTTACGAAATGTTATCGTTGAAAATGGTATGATATCTATACATATATTATGATAATGTATGCTTATATGCTCTAGCTATGTTTTTTTAATGTGATATCGCTGGGAGAATCCCGAGTTACTCCCCACTGACTGTGGCATTCATGTTTCATGAATGAACAAGTGCTAGTTGGTGCATTTTGGGGGTGGAGACCGTGTGAGCTAGCGGGCATTGAATTTCGACGTTTACCTTTCGCGTTGACTCTAGTATTTCCTATAGTCATTGTTAGTTTTATAGACTATGTCTCCCTTTATAGCTACTTTTCTATTATTTGTTTGTTTGACAATTCCTCGTACTTTACATGTTATTCTTGATTTAATTTCCGCTTTCGCGAGCGTTGTCACAAGTATATAAATGCATTAAAGCACATAGAAATCAATCTCACAGCCTTAGGTTTTATTTGTAGTACGAAACGTTACATTACATTTCAATAGAGTAGCTACAACCTTGTTTGAAATTTAGCTTTTGACTTAGTTATGAAACGGGCGGGGTTGGGTGTCTGAATGAAAATGACTTCCCAACACGTACCTTCACCCCTTACTCAAAATCTATGGTTGCGGATAACCGAATTCATGGGTAGCAAGAGTCATTCAATTCGAGTGATTTAGGGAGAGAAGTCTTTATGCTTTAATCACTCATAGTCTATTTGCACTATGCTTTTGATGAAAGGTGTAAAGTTGACTTGAACAGTTTCAAGTTCCCACAAAACATGGTGGCGACTCCATTTTTGTCTTCATTCGTTTCGGGTCGAGCCTCGGGACAAACGATGCCTATGTCAGATCCCCGCGACGAAGCGATCGTGTGAGGGGGGGGGGGGTGGAGGTTCATACCCCTGAATTTTATAAAACAACAAAGCGTGATCCTTAGGTTTTATTTCGTCAAATTATGTCTGATTGGTCTATTATTTGCTGACATGGCTGGGTGTTTGGCAATACTATATTACATGGGCATTAATATATGATGACATAAATCTTATAACACCCAATTGCCTTCTTAGATTCTCCTATTTTGACTCATAATAATTTTTGTTCCATATTGTTTACCACCGAAACCTTTCTTTTTTTTACTATTGAAGCACCAAAAATTGATCAACAAGCTAGGACAACCAAACACCCAAACCCGTCCTTGTTGTACCACCACCTACGTTCACCTCTCTTCATAGCACCACCATTCAGCCGCACATCTACCTACATTCGCCTCAGACTATCGCACTACCTCACACTTACACCTCCACATCCAATTGAAACATTGTCATGCAATTACTCGATTCAATTCAATATCCTTTGCATCATTCGTCTCTCTCTCTCTTTTACTTTTGTATTTCTATATCTTTACTTCTGAAGTACCAAAGATGAGAAACAAAATGAGATGCAAAAGTAAAGAAAGTGCATCATTCAAGCGAAATTATATTATTCAATTCCTAGATTCAATTGAACATCCCTTACCTTCATTCATTCATGTATGTATCATTCTTCTCTTTCCGTCTCTGCTATATTTATAGCCTATCTATCTATAAATAATATAAAAAGGCTAGGCAAAACCACCACATTACATCATTTCATTTTTAAGATTATTCTAGGAAGGCACCACATCATCATTATCTAGAAAAAAAACAAATAGTTAATGAATTTGCAATCATTAAATGCGTACTAAATTTTTAAATAGCATATTAAATAATAAAGATTGGCCTTTTAATTTTGAATAAATTAACCAACAATTAAGAAATAAAAATACACACTAAATTTAAAAATTCGGGGTTTATTGTTAAAGTAAGTTGAACGAAAAAAAATACATCACTCGATTTTTACATTATCTATACAATAATAGAAAAAAAAAGGATAGATTGAGTAGTATTAGAATGTCATGCGACAACCTCATAAGCCTCCATCGTGTTAGCTTTGATAAGACATTAGTACATTAACACTACCAACTCTTCTAATTCCGAAGTATACTTAACCATCACCCCATTAACATCCCATATAAATTTTGCAATAATTTTTATCACTATAAAGATTATATAAAACAACTCATTATCTATCTATAACCATTTGAATGCCAAAACCATTACACATTCATCTCTCATATTAATTTACAATAGTTTTTATCGTTATAAAAACTATATAAAGCAACTCATTATCTACAACCCTTTGAATACCAATTTTTGAATGTTTTTTTTTCTTAGTTAATATTGATGTCACTTTTTTTAATGTACATCACTCAACTTTCAAATTAGCATTATTTAGCCTTTTTTATTTAACATTTTTTCTTTGTTTCCTCTAAAATAGTCATGTGAGGTGTAAAATTCTGAGTAGTTTATTTGACTTCGTTGAATTTTGTATGATCAATTACTAATTCGTGTATTGTTTTATGTATTTATTTCTTATATTGTGTAGGTGGTAATGAAGGTGCTTTGGTAAAGTCATAAGCTTAGCTAACTAACAATGCCACACACAAGTAAATTTAGTTTTTACACAATTAATAAATTCGTTCTTCTATTTCTCTTTGAAAGTTTTTAAGTTTCTACGTACTCATATTCTAAAATTTATGAAAGTTAATTTTGAATATTAATAAAAAATTTAGGTTAAAAGTATGCATTAATGATGGGTATCAAATTTTATTTGATCTTCATTGAAAAACAGACTTTATAAGTGCTAATTTTCTATGAGAGTGATAAATGATAAAGCATTTAAAAACTAATGGTTTACTTCGTTAAATACATCATTAGTATAGTGAATTGTTCATAACTATGTAAGAAAAAATATGGTATATAGCACAAGTACATATATTGGTTATACGAATTAATGGCTAAACATGTTGGTATTTCTGTTTTCTTATATGGATTCTAATAAAAGAAGTTCAAATTTATGAAGGTTAACACTCGGCAGCGTTGTTAATTAGAACGATGATTATTAAATAGTATATTAGGATTATAATCTTTTGTATCTCAACTCTATTAAGCCTAGGCCCCTACCTTGACTTTACACGACCATCTTTTTTCCTTTTTGTGTATTCAAACAATAAATTATTAACTGTATTAATACATTATGACTCACACTTGGTGATTTTTACAACTTCTATTTATTTTGACTTTTAACAAAATGGTGATTGGCAATAAAGTATACAACAAAACACAAAACATTGTCGACATGTTAGTTAGAACTCTAAATAGTTTATACACAAGTCGAACTATAAATGAGCATTATGTAGTTAATATAATGCTATTTTGATCTTCAATTTTCGACAATTTTTATATGACTCCAAATGTTATTTATCACGATTTAATTTAAAATTTTTATGGCATCTGGCAAGTGGGCAACAAATATTTCTAACCCCTATTTATTTTTAAATGAAAGAATAAAAAAACCAAAGGAATAAAAAAATAGAGATACCAATTGATCAAATTGTACCCACTATATTAAACTTAAAAGAAAAAATCAATTAGAAAATGGATAAAGGACATCCAGAGATAACCCGTGATTTTCCGTGGTAGCAAAACTAGTTTACTACTTAATTACTGACTGGATTTAAACGGCGTGAATACGCCACATGGCATATTAAGCATACATTACAGTCATTAATTACCGCAAATCATTAAATATGACATTATAAATACTGCATAAGTCTCAACAAAGTATTAGTTATAGGTTAATAAATGTCACGATATTTACAAAATTACATTAAGTAAGTAATAAGATTTGATTTCTAAAAGAAATATATTTTTATAAACATTCTAAAATGTAATTCATTACGTTTATAACGAAAAAATCTTTCAATTGAGTATAATTTTTGTTATATTATTTAAAATTGTCATATTTATATAGATGATTATAGTGAGTATGTCACCATGTTTTATGTTGAAGTAAGAAAATATTTTGAGAAAATTATTAAACTTCGACCATTACATCGACCAAGCAAAATATATTTGTAAAAGACATTGTATTTATTAAACAATAATTAAAGGTAATACTAAGAAATAAGTTTTTATATGCGGGATGAACAAATTACATTGCGATAAAATAAATACATAAAATATTTTACGAGAGTTTAAATAATAATGATAATGTGTATGTATGTACACAGTGATAGCGAGTTTATTTTAATTAAATATTATATGTTTTTTTTAAAAATTACTTTGAAGTTCAAATTTTTTTAAATTTTTTTACAAAGTCCAATTTTTTATATTTATATAACCGGGTTATAAAACATCGTCGACGTTTTTAAAAAAAAAAGACATAACTACCCTTACTCACCCTTCATTCACTCTCTCTCCTAAACACACCCTCTCTCTCCTCCCCACGACGACCCACCACCGTGACGCCCACCACTCTCTGCCCACAACGACGAAGCCACTGCCCACCACCACAGCGGACGTCACTTTCCCTAAAACATCATTAAAATCGCCAATCGCATACATAAAATGTTCAATCATCATAAAAACTGTTATACAATGGCATAAGATCGTAACGAAATACACTAACGTAAAAATCGTAAAAAACGTAAAGATGAAAAAATATAAAAATGTTAAAAAGATTCTATAAAATGTCCAAAAACAAGATAATATACCCGAAAACACGGATGTAACGTTCAAAGTTAACGTTGACACCCTATGTCGACGTTAACTTTGGACGTTGCTTACTATAGTCAACGTCCAAATTTAACGTCGACATAGGGTATCAACGTCAACTTTGGACGTTGCGTACTATAGACAACATCCAAAGTTATTGTTGACACCCTGTCAACGTTAACTTTGGACGTTGACTATAGTAAGCAACGTCCAAAGTTAACGTCGACATAGGGTGTCAACGTTAACTTTGGACGTTGTCTATAGTAGGCAACGTCCAAAGTTAACGTTGACACCCTATGTCGACTTTAACTTTGGACGTCACATTCCCCAAAACGTCATAAAAATTGTCAATCATCATAAAAATCGTCATACATACAATGTTCAATCGTCATAAAAACCGTTATACAATGGCATAAGATCGTAACGGAAATATACTAACTTAAAAATCGTAAAAAACGTAAAGAAGAAAAAATATATAAAACGTTAAAAAGATTGTATAACTTGCCGATGAATCGTCACTCGTCATTGATTACCGTTATATTTTTACGGTTGAATTTTTACTTCAAATCGTCTTATTAATTTTTTTCTGTTTTTGGGTGATTTTATGAGATAGTGTAAAATATGAGAGATAGAGTAGAGGAAAGGGTAGAGAGATAAAGTAGAGGAAAGGGTAGGGTGTGTCTTTTTTTAAAAAACGTCGACGATGTTTCGCAGACCCCTTATATAATTAAGACTTAAATTTTGTGTTTAAACTAAAATAAATGCCTAACTCAAAATCAATTAGCAACTAACGATCTTCTTTGATGGAATAAAATAATAGGATCACGCTTTGTTTTTTTTTTATTGAAGTTAGGAGCACCACTTAAAAAAAAAATAAGATAATGTAGAAAATGAAAAAACACAGGGTACTATGTAAAGACCCTAATTTTTTTATATGATTACCCACAACATTATATCAACAGTTGATTTTGTTGTACATTATTTTACATTAATATTACAAAGTATTATTCAAATGTAAAATTCAAGTGGGTGATGAGAATGATTGTAAGAAAATTGACCTATCGATGGAGATGTGGTGGAGTTTGTACTCATTTGCTTCTGCTACCTGTAAATTATTTAAATGAATTTTATATTATATTACTCCATACAACTTAGCAAAGTTGTTCATTAAACTATTGCAAAAAGATCAATCTTAATCATAAGTTAAAATACAAAATAAACTCAGTTTTAAAAAAATAGATTAGAAATGACAAAAATATTAGCAGGTAACTGGGTGGGCAAGGTTTTGGATTGGATTTCTATCCGTTGGAGTGGAGTGGCTTATGGAACTTTTACTAACCATGAGTAACGGGGCGTAGACTGGTATGAGTTTTGTTTATTGAAATATGTGCGGGGAAGCCAAACTCCCCACCGATCCAATAATGTTCCAAAATATAATCAAAATATATAAAGATTAAAATCAAATAAAAATGTTATATAATGTGGTGATAATATAGATTGTTGTTCTATTATAAATCTTTTCGTGGAGGTACCAACTGTAGAAAGTGCAGATAGTACTTCAAGTGAGTATTATACACCAGAACATTTTCCTCTCCAACTTGACGAGTTAAGAAAATCAATTTTACTGTTAGTTAAGTGTTTAGCTAGTACACCACTAGTTTAGATCCCGCGCGAATGCGCGAATTTTAAGATAGAGGTATTAAAGAATAACAATTACGCCATTGGTATAACTCTATTTGAAATTTAATTATAAAATTTAATATTAGTATATAATGATCTCGTGCAAAGAATGAACGCACATCTGCCTCATTAATATTTAATATTGCACTCCATTATTGTATTTTGATATGGAAAAAAAATTGAAATGGAAACTAATCAAAGAGAATTGAGTAAAGTTATGAAGTGTGTATTTTTATGTAAATATTTTTACCATAAAATTAAGGATTTCATTTTTGTAAATTTTCTCAAATTTTTTTTGATGATTTTTGTGTCATGAATCTAATAATAGGTATGTGCAAATTATCCTCTAAAGTTAGAAATATTGCATTATTGAAAAATTTATCAACTTATAGTTAGTTTAATACCTATTTTATTTTATTTTAATGAAAAAATCACAATATTTAATTTAATCAAAATATTATAGTTTAATTATAAGATTATATTTTAATGAAAATATAATAGTTTAATGAAATAATGTTTTAGTTGTTCCCATATTTAGATATATGCATTTTGGAGGGAAAGCTAAGAGAATTTCTTATTCTCTTAGTATTATATATGTAAGGGGATTCCCAAAAACAATTTTAATAACTTGATAAAAAATAATTCATCATATAAAATGTGAGTCTTTAATACTTAATTAGAGGAGGTGCAAAGTGTCATATAAAAGAATTATTAAGCTTTTAATTTGTATATTGTTTTAACGTATAAAACTTTTGTATGTTATTTTCTAATTTATAAGTGTCATATAAAAGAATTATTAAGCTTCTAATTCATGTTAAAGATTGTGACTATAAATATTGAAATGCAATTTTATTTGTACATAATATATAGAATATAAGTATTTATGGTATAGAATTAATTAGAGATACTATTGTCTAATAGTAAAATTAAATAGTGGGACCAATAATATAAGAGAGTAAATATTAGATAGTATAATGTGACTTAGACGGGAAAATTTAAGCTTTGTTATTATTTTAGTATAAATGGGATTATTTTATGAATAGGAAATATGGATTGAAGATGCATAAGAAGTTCTGAGTTAATTCATTACCAAAAATGAAGAAGTTGACTAAATTAAACGTGGAAATTGGTACTTTGTATATATATTATTATTATTTTATGATATATTATTTTATATGCTTTATTATTTTATATGATATGTTACTTTGTATCTTTGGAAATTGGAAATTGGTACCATATTAATTAAACGTAGGCTCCAATTAATTGTTAATTAATTGGTACCAATCAATTAATACCGTGTGAACAGAATCTTTTAAGTATTTTTTTAGTATGAATTCTAATTTTGCTCAAAATGTTTCAGCGCAATTTTTTTACATGGGCAGGAGAATTTGAGCGGAATTTTTGGAGTTGTGTTAATCTTTTAGTCTTTAGGGGATTACATACAGAGTATCATTAATGATCATTTTACAATGTTAGTCTCATTTAAATTATTATAGGATCATGAGAAAATAGTTTTATTTAATTTTATCGACACATATAATCTTGAATACAAATAATTAATATAATACAGTATGATACTTGTTGACAAACATATTTATAATTTAATAAGTGAATAAAAATAAGTATTATGCTTGTCTACTCTATCTAGTTGATTAATAAATATTGATGAAACTATAGTTGCTTGAGTAATATGTCCATCTTACTATATATTTTCTATCTTCATCTATGTGCATGCTATTAACTTGTTTCCATGAATTTTCATAGGGAATGTCAAGATACGTCAAGTCTGAAGTTACAATCTTGAAATTTGAGAGTTTGATTTCGAGCAGTCTTCGATAAATCAATAATTTGTTTAAATATATTTCTCAACCAACTTATTATATTATCTTGTCGTAGCATTTATTATTATTTTCTGATTTGTGCCCCTGAAACACAAATTAAAAACCTATTTGAATGAAATACACAAGATTATTTCATGAGAAATTAAAGTGTTAGCATTTTATTATCCTATTTAGTAAATTAAATTTACCTATTAATATATATTGCTACAATATATTCACAACATATTGTCACAATATATTTAGTTGTTTACCACAATACATTTATATTTATCGAAGTTTGCTATAATTTTTCCACGATAGGAATACAAAAGTTGTTTAATCAATTTTGGGAGTGCATTTTGCATTAATTTTTGTTATCGAAAAACGCACTAATTAGATTATTGTTCTTAACATTTTGAGGTGAAATAGATATGATTTAATAATTACATTTAGCTATACTTAAGAGGGTTAATTAGTAAAGAGGTTAATTGCAAATTTTGTTGATTTTTAAGGGTTTTATTGCCACTTTTGCGATTTTTTTCTCATGCATTTATTCGTACGTAGCTTTAATATTATTATTATTATATTTTTTTAGGGCACATTTGGGTACTTCATGGTTTATAATTTGGAAGAACTCAACCTCCCATGACGCATCATATATGCATCGGACCGTCAATTCGTGCGAATGAGAAGAGTCAATTATTGGGATTAACTTACAATTATCCTCGATTGTTGGCATGTAATTCATCAGTTCATAGGGTTGTTACCTAAATATACTAGGAATTTAGGCTACTCCGAGGTCAACTAAATCTTTAATTTCGAGCCGGGTTCAGTTGAACTGTCGTCGCTCTACCATCAACAAAACAAATGGTTGATATGTGATAGTGGAAGTGGGGGTCATTTGAAATTCAATAGTAGAAAGAGGGAACTGTGGGATAATTGTGTGAGATTTTTGGTAGTTGGAGAAGTAAAGTGATGAGAGGCTTGAATGAGTTAGTTATAGGTTAATAAATGTCACGGTACATACAGAATTACATAAAGTAAGTAAGATGATTTGATTTCTTAATTTCTAAAAGAAATATATTTTGATAAAGATTCTAAAATGTAAATCAGTACGTTTATGACGAAAAATTCTTTGAATTGGGTATAATTTTTGTTATATTAATTGAAATATTCATATTTGTATAGATAATTTTAGTGAGTATGTCACCATGTTTTATGTTGAAGTAAGAAAATATTTTGAGAAAATTATAAATTTCGACCATTAGATCCACAAAGCAAAATATATTTGTAAAATGAATTGTATTTATTAAAAAATTATTAAAGATAATTTAAAATTATTAAAAAATAATTAAAAATACTTAGGGCTCTTGTGTTGGATAACCATTGTTGGCGATGGTTATGCTTGGATTGCTAAAAGGTAGGTGAATCCTACTAAGTTGATGTATGTGTTATTGATTGTGTGATATGTATTGTGATATGGTTGTGGCATGTTGATTGGAGTTTGGACATGAGATCTTGGTGACTGTGGTCACGGTGTTTAAAAGTGTTTTATATGGAGCGATAGTGGGATATTGGCTCCATATAATATGTGGGTCGCTCTTCATGGTCCCACCATTGAAGAGATAGTGCACGTAAATAACCTGCGTCTAGGGGTGGCCTGCTACGGTAGGGCCCATTTTGTCTACGACGTGCTCTAGACACGGTGGTGTGCTAGTTGATGGCACCGCGATTGGTTGTTTCGGTGCGCTACTTGATGGCACCGGATATGTATGATGATTGTATCACGATTATGGTTGTGATTGATTATGTATATGTTGGCTGATCGTGTGTTGGAATTGTTTTGTAGCTCTAACGTGATTCATACGATATTTCTGGCGTATGGTGTGTAGTGTTGGTAGCTATTTGATTGTTGATGATTCTTGCAGTTCTTGATGGTGCGCTTGGACGCGGATGACTTGTCGAGTCTTAGTGTAGTAATTGAGTCGTATCGTTATATTGTAATAGAATGAGTTGGATTGTATCTTTTGAACTTTCACTTAATGTGATGCACGGGACCCACGATCACGTGCCTCGGCGATGAGGAGGCGCAATGTGGCGTCGTATTGAATACGCGTTTGTGGAGTCGCCACCAACTTTTTTGGGAAGTTGGAAACGTTCGAATACTTCATGGTATGTCAAGACACAAAGTAATGACATGAACACTAAAGAACTCGTTACCCTTAACATTCTATGTCTAGAATGACTCTCGTGGATGCCAATGAACACGGGTGCTCACGGAGATCTGGAGTAAGGGGTGAGGGTACGAATTAGGAAGCTCTTTTGATCGAACACCTAATCTCGCCCGCCTCGATAGCGGCCTCTAATAATGGTTAAAGAAACTCTTCTGTTATCGATGTGCTGTCGGTTATATGCATGCTATGCAATATCCAATTTTTGATCCTAGCATGTGAGATAAGACTAGTCGATTGACATGTAATTTAAGCATCCAATTATGTCAGAGTAGGGTTTAGATTCAATTGACATATGAAAAAGACGAGAATCATACAATGATTACAAGAGAATTAAAAAAGAATAAAGATTACAACGGATTCGAGGGATCTATGTCGGAAATATGTTTGAAAATTTGAAGAAAAGGAAATAATTAAGAAAACTTAACGAATTAGATTAACAGCGACAATACGATTAATAGTCGATTAATTTAACGAATTAAACTACGTCGAAGCGAACCAGGAAGTTCAGAGACAGAACACAACCCAGAACAGGCGCAACATGTGGTGCGTCCTTTGGAAGAGGCGCACCCTTTCCTGCGTCTGTTCTTGAGCTGGGTTCTGGCTGTGAAGCCAGAATCTCGATTATTCCATGTTCGTTTGTATGTTTATGGTTTATTATTGATCTACAAGTCGGATTGAAATGTTTTAATATATTTTAACTATACTAAACTATATATCAAAGACGGATCTAAGGACTAGATATGAATAAATCTAACCTTCTAAGACACGATCTCGAATTAAAGACGGCAAAAACCCACTAATATCGACTATTAGGGATCTAAGTCAAGAACTAGATAAATAAATATGAAGTAATGTTTAAAGGTAATTTACGAAAGACTAATAATAAGAAGGTTTGAAAACGGTTTTAATATGAATCCGACATGAATCTTACATAATTTATACAATACAAAAGATAAAATAAAGTACAAGACGGGATTATTACACCCTCAGACTTACATGTTTGACGAAACGAGTTAACTAAGTTGTCTTTTAGCGATAGCTCGACTCGATGTAATGAAAGTGCCCTCGTAAGAGGAAAACGATTGATTAAAGTTGATTAATTAGGTTGAGTTGGTCACATTGGTAGGTCAATGCAAAACGAGACAGGTACCCAGAAGGATCTGAGCTTACGTAGTCGATTGATCAAGCACGTTGTAACAACCCGAAAAGTACCCTATTTTTCTAGTAAAAATATTTTTACGGATACTTTTCAGCATATTTAAGTTTTTAATTTAGAATTTATTGTTTCAAGTCGAATTTTGAATTTCCGAGTTCGTATTTGGAATTTCTGCGAGATTCCATGAGAATCCCGTTTTTAAGTCAACTTTGACTTTCATTGACTTTTCCGACTCACCCCGTAATTTGAAAGACCGAAATTTTATTTAAAAAAAATAATAAATTTAATTTATTTTTATTAAGATTTATTTGAATTTATGATAATTTAATATAATTATTTTGAATTTATTCGGAATTTAAGAGAAGGTTTTACGGTTTAAACCCGAACATCATTTAACTATTCCCGAGCCAACTTAAATCCCGAAACAAACCCGAAACCCGACTTTGGCATGAGTCACACGCCCATGTCATCTTTTTTTCCACTCACATTAGATATTTGAATTCTTTCGATTAAACTAATACGAATATCTAAGATATTTGTAACTTTATCGATCCGTCAACTGAAATTACGCAAATCGCTCGAAAAACAAATCCGATTTCTCCTACTTCTACACGGCTCCCTCTCCTCTAATAAGGCTAGATATTTTTATTTCTTTTGATTACAATAACATAATATCTAATTAATATCTAGATATTTTATTAAACTATCATTTAATCTAATTATATCTAATTAATTACCTTAATTAATTATAAAACCCGAGTCAATTCCGTAACAACAATTTCAAAACCCGACTCCATATTTCCTCTATATGTACACGGCCCGATCACCCACCATTACTCACTAACTACTTTTCATTTTACAATAAATCAACTTAAGATCAAATTAATACTTTCTTTAATCGTTCTTCATCGTTCTTCGTCGTTCTTCATCGTTCTTCGTCGTTCTTGAGCAAAATCGTCATAAAACCTTCATTTCTTATTCAAATCCGTCCTAACTTATATTTTTAGAATCTCCTCTTCGCTCTCCATCTTCAAGTACGGTTTATTTTCAATTCCGACAAAATCGTTTTCAACACTTTAATTATGGAAAATCAAGTTTTAATACTAACAATATTATTCTTGTCATTTCTTATAGGGGAAGATTTTGAAGACGAGTTTGGTGACTCGTATATTTTAGGAGAAGATTAGAAGATGGGTTTCTTATTTCTTTAGTTCTTATTTTGGGTGCTAATTGATTTTTGTGCTAGCTAAGGTAACAATTCCGATTTACTCGACGAATTAATGTCACATATCTTTTGTTTTTGTTTATGTTGTTGTTATTTACGGTTTTAGTTAGTAACATGATAAGTAGTTGTTATTATTATGTTTTATGAATTTATAACAAGTTTAGTGTTCTTGACATATTTGGATGATTTGTTCATAATCATGATTTTTGTATGGATGGTTGTTAAAATGGTTGTTTGTTAATTAAACATATTGGAAATATTTTGGTGTTTGTTGTTTGGTAGAACCGTGTAAGGTGGCCGGAAAAACCAGCCCAAACCAGGCCGGTTCAGGCCGGTTCAGGCCCGGTCCAGGCCGGTCTGGATTGGTCCGTGTATGGGTCATGGGCTTTGTGTCGATACTTGATTGTTTTGTTGTTGTTTTGACGGGTTTTAAATATGTTAAGCATGCGGGAAATATTAAGAAACGGTTTTAAAAATGTCGACCCAAAACAGGCCCAAACCAGGCTCGTGGGCCCAGTCCAGGCCCGTGTCTTGTTCAGCCCAAATCAGCCCGTGGGTCCCTTCCATGGACTTGTGACGGTTTTTGAGTTATTGTTATTTTATCGTGTTTTGTGATATTTAGCAAGTGAGAAATGTTAATAAGTAAAATATTTATTTAAAAGGTTTTTCATAAAATTATTATTTCTCACATGTTAGAAATTATAATACGAGATTATAGTTTAATTTGATATCCTTTAAGTCAAGCGGGTTTTAGTAAGATTTAATAATCCACATGTTAGAAGTTTTAATAAAATAACATGTAATGAATATGATGATTTTTATGTTCAAGTCTATATGGTAAAGACTCTGTTTCTAGCCGGTTTGATCAAACGGGTTTGGTCAAACTAAGATCTAGTCAGCCCCTTTTGACTGATGACCCGTCGCGGGACTCGGGTCGGGGATTTGTCTTCAAGTAAGGTTTTATTTAATTATTGAATTAGCCTTAGTAGATATGAGGCGATATGATATTTGAATATGATTTATATGCAATTAGTCACATGATAGGAAGTTTTTCCCGTGACTGTTTGATTATATGTTGGTGTCGTGTTGACTAAGTACCCATAGAGAATTATGAGTATATGGCGTCTTGACCATTCTGATTCTAAATGAGTATCTTGGACCATGACATCGATAGGCCTTACTATCTTTAACGAGCATATGGAGTTCACAGCTTGATAAGCTTTTGTGTCACGACTTGGGCCTTTTGATACCAAGCCGGGGGCATGGCATCCTAAGAGTTTCCACTTTGGGGAAGGGAGCCAGCTTAAGTACTAGCCATCTCTGCTTAGGGGGTCGCCTAGCAGAGTTTCTCATGTACGGTTATGTAATGAGACAGGGAATGGGTTCGCTGTTGTCGCTAGGTCTGATCAGTCTAGGACTAGGATGTTTTCCTACCTTGTGGTATAGACTCGAGTTATAGAAGTCGACTATTGACTGTCCTAAGAACTTATGCCTGTTTGTAGACGTATTGGTCCTTCATGTTTGTATGATTCTATGAGTTTTAGAAGGTGAGATGCAAGCCGGCTAAGATTGATAGAGTTTTGATTACCGATTGTTAACTGATTCACATGATTACGTGTTGATTAGGGTTTGAGTGTATCATGGCCACGTTACAGGGTAACCTCTGAGCTAGCATACCAGCTTCCCTACCTCTTGTTATATTTTATTATCGGTTTCACATGATAGCTTTCATATGATAGGTTATATGTTAGTTAATTGTTTCATAACATGAAAAGCATATCATATATGGTTAAGTTTTGTATTTTCCATATACATTGCTTTTATGTTATTCATGTTTCATTAAACTCGACATTTCGTGGCTGGGAGAACTCGGAGTTACTCCCCACTGACTGTGGCTTCCGGGTTTATATTTAATGCGGTCGAACAGGTGGTGATGCATATTTGGGGTACATTGACGAGCTAGCGAGCGAAGTATTTACCTTGGACCTATATTCGGTTCTTAGATTGTATATTATTATACACTCTTTTATTTCCGTATTTATACGGGAAATATGTCTCCCGTCTTGTAAAATTCTTATGTATAATATTATTTTCCTTTTGTTATGAACCTTTTTATTTATGACACCTTTGTTTATTTATTTAAATTATTTTTTTTCCTTCCGCAAATTTGAGGGTGTCACAGTTGGTATCAGAGCTATTTTGCTCCCGACGCACGTTTGTGTACCCTTGTATAAATAACTTGACCTTAATAAAATAATAAACTTGTGAGATAGAATGGTAGGAGGGGTAGATTAGGATTTATGTTGTAGTCTATTTGTTTATGCTAATTGTTAGGAGTAACTTAATTTGTTTTGGTTCTTATGAAGACGGTTGGACCTCGTGTAGAAGAGATCGTTGTTACTGCCAACCAGGTTCCTCCTCATAAAGAAGACAATTGCCAAGGAGGCTATGCTTGGGTGGCTAGCCAAATTGCTAGGAGCAATATTACGCCTTATGGTGGAATATGTGTTACCTAGAAGGAGTATCCTCTACCGAAGATTTGAAGATTTACAAGCCTAATTGAAGAGAATTCTTTCTTCATCTATGACTTCTCTCGTCCTTATAATATTATGCCCTCTTCCTTCTATCTAGGTGCTTCTTTCTCCTCCAACCTATTTACCTCTTGGAAATTACTCTTAATAGTTCCTCCATTATACCATTGGTATTCTTACCTTCCTCTTGTAACATTTGTATGGATTTCATACCCATTTGTATGCGGTATATTATATTTAGTCGGAAGAACTTTGAATTTTGTGGAATATTAGTGTTAGTTAGAATGAACTGGTGATTTGAGGAAATGGTATAGATCTAATTTCACCCTATGGTGGTGAGAGTGGGTATCGTTGAGGAAAGTGTGGTAAGGTTTGTTTAATGATTTTAATGCTTGAAGCTTGTCATGACTTGTGTGTAAATAGTTCATGATATTCGAAGGTGTAAAGTCGAATGAGTTGGCTATTACTTCGTAACTCATTGGTAATTTAGTCTTTTGGAATTAGAAGTTAGTATTGGTTTGAAGACCATGCTTATGATATGTCTATTTTGGAGTAAAGAAGAAGTTTCGAATATGATGCCTAACCATCCTATTAAGCTAGTTCCGTGTTTAGATGATTACAAGGAGTTGAGGATAAACTTAGGAGGAAATGCTCCTAGTGGTTTTAGACTATGAAAACTTGAAGTTGCAATATCATTTCTTTTTGAGGATCGAATTAAGCATAATGGTGGTTGGTTGTTGTGGTTAAGGATTTTAGTGGTTCTTTAAAGGTTACTTGGAAAAATAGTTGTTTTAAATGTTGGACCCTAATGGGAATAATTACCTTGTGGAATTTTGGATTTGGATGACCAAACTTGAGGAATATTGTTATAAGCAAAAACCGATGTATTCAGAGTTTGAAGGAGCTAAATAAATTGATTTACGGTCGCATTGCCCTATAATTGGCAAAAGTTAAGTGAAATGAGATTGGGTAACTAATCTCTTTTGAGGATTTGTGTTTTAACTTTTGAAGATGAGAAAGTTCATTGTTAATAACTTAGGATAATGAATTTTGGAATAAATTGGAGCAAAGGATTTCATAGTAAGCCTCTTTTACTTTGTGGTTGTTAGCGATCTTGTTTCCCTAATTATAAATATTTTGATGGTGATTTCCAATAAGAGTTTTAATGGAGCTAAGAAGATTAGAGTTCGTAATGAATCTTTCATGGGTTGTTAGTTATGAGTTTACCGTACCGATGGATCTTAGAAGATTCTAATTGAATTTGAATAATTGGGAATTGTTACTCGATGTGTCATGCTTAGGACATATTTTGGTAGGAATCTGATGATGGAAAATGTTGAGAATATATTGCACTCTCTTGAGGGCTAGATTCTAGTGCAGTTAGTGTTGTTGAGTTACGATAGACATTTGAAGTATCATAGATGGAAGATAGTATGGTGATTCATTCCTCTCTTTTCTCTCTTTCTATTCGATTTATTCTTTCGAATATTTCGTTCCTTCTATCAATTATCATCTCGTATAGATAGATTACTATAAGCTTTAGTTAGAAATTTTAGGCATAGATAATAGAGTAATTACCTTTACTACGAAATTTTTGAACTAAAAGCTTTTCGAAATGTTTTGATGATTTCAAGTATTTTACCGTCAAAGAGTGTTGAGACTTGTTATTGGAGACGTTCGATAACTAGTTTTCCCATTTATTGATGCGAAAATGTATCTTTTAAAGTCTTTGACTTGGACGATGAGATTCTTGACTGCAGACGAGAATCTTCCGCCCTATTGATAAGACCCTATATTTTTATTACAAATATATTTTTTAAACAGTTTTGAAATAGACCTACATATATGTTACTTTCCTTCTTCTAAGTTTCGAGGACGAAACTTTTTAAAAGGAGGGGTGATTGTAACAACCCGAAAAGTACCCAATTTTTCTATTAAAATTTCTTAAGGATACTTTTCAGCAAGGTTAAGTTTTTAAAATAGAATTTATTGTTTCGAGTCGTATTTTGAAATTCCGAGTTCGTATTTGGAATTTCTGAGCGATTTCATGAAAATCCCGTTTTTAGTCATCTTTGACTTTTCTTGACTTTTAAGTCGTCTTTGACTTTTCTTGACTTTTTAAAAGTCGTCATTGACTTTTCTTGACTTTTAAGTCGTCCTAAACTTTTCTTGACTTGTAAGTCATCTTCGACTTTTCTCGACTTTTCAGTCAACTTTGACTTCCGTTGACTTTTTCCCGACTCGCCTCATAAGTTTGAAGACCGAAATTTTATTTAAAAAAAATAATATTTTTGATTTATTTTTATTTAGATTTATTAGAATTTATGATAATTTAATAAAATTATTTTGAATTTATTCGGAATTTATAATAAGGTTTTACGGTTTAAATCCGGGAATCATTTAACTATTCCCGACTCATCGTAAATCCCGAAACAAACCCGAAACTCGACTTTGGCATGAGTCACACGCCCATGTCATCGTTTTCCACTCACTTGAGATATTTTCATTATTTTGATTAATCTAATAATAATATCTTAGATATTTATTACTTTATCGATCCGTCAACTTAAACGCCGCAAATCGCTTCAAAAACAGACCCGATTCTCACCATTCTACACGGCTCCTTCCTCTCTAATAGGCCTTGATCTTTTCATTTCTTGTGATTAATATAACATAATATCTAGATATTTAATTTAATTAACTTAATATTTAATTAATTATCTTATTATAATAATAAAACCCGCCGAGTCAATTCCGTTAACAACAAATTTCAAAACCCGACTCCATATTTCTTCTATATGTACACGGCTCCTCTCACACTTACTCACTAACAAACTTTTCATTTTACAATAAATCAAATTAAGATCTAATTAACACTTTCTTTAATCGTTCTTCATCGTTCTTCGTCGTTCTTCGTCGTTCTTCGTCGTTCTTGAGCAAAATCATCATAAAACCTTCATTTCTTATTCAAATCCGTCCTAACTTATATTTATAGAATCTCCTCTTCGCTCTCCATCTTCAAGTACGGTTTATTTTCAATTCCGACAAAATCGTTTTCAACACTTTAATTATGGAAAATCAAGTTTTAAATTCTAATAATGTTTTTCTTGTCATTTCTTATAAGGGGAAGATTTTGAAGACGAGGTTGGTGACTCGTATATTTTGGGTGAAGATTAGTAGACGGGTTTCTTTACTTCTTATTTTGGTGCTACTTGATTTTGCTAGCTAGGTAACGATTCCGAGTTACTCGACGAATTAATGTTACATAGCTTTTGTTTCTTTTGTTTTTGGTTCATATCTTTTGTTTTAGTTCATATTATTGTTACTTATGATTTTTAGTAGTAACATGATAAGTAGTATGATTTATATGTTGTATGGAATTTTTAATATGTTAGTGTTCTTGACATATTGGAATGATGGTTGAAATGGATGTTTAAAAATGGATGTTGTTAATAAAAATCATGTTGGAAATAAATTGGGTTTTTGTTTGATGTTGGAACCGTGGAGAAGGGCTGGAAAAACCAGCCCAAACCAGCCCAAAACCAGGCCGGTTCAGGCCGGTTCAGGCCCGGTCCAGGCCGGTCTGGGTTGGTCCATGGTGGGTCCGTGGGTTGGCTTGGGAGTTGTGTCGATGTTTGATTGTTTTGTTGTTGTTTTGACGGGTTTCAAATATGTTAAGCATGCGGGAAAATATTAAGAAACGGTTTTAGAATTTTTATCAAAACAGCCCAAACCAGGCCGTGGGCCCAGTCCAGGCCCGTGTTGAGGTCGGCCCAAATCAGCCCATGAGTCCTCACTTTGGACTTGTGACGGTTTTTGAGTTTAGTGTTAATTTATCGTGTTTTGTAATATTTAGCAAGTGGGAAATGTTAATAAGTAAAATATTTAACTAAAAGGTTTTTCATAAAATTAGTATTTCTCACAGGTTAGAAATTATAATACGAGATCGTAGTTTAATTTTATATCCTTTAAGTCAAGCGGGTTTTTAGTATGAATTAATAATTCACATGTTAGAAATAGAATGAAATAGCATGAAATGAATGTGATATTCTTATGTTCAAGCCTCGATGGCTAAGACTCTGTTTCTAGCCGGTTTGGCCAAACGGGTTTGGTCAAACTAAGATCTAGTCAGCCCCGTTTTGACTGATGACCCGTCGCGGGACTCGGGTCGGGGATTGTCTTCAGGTAAGGTTTTA
>JAIUZE010006949.1:0-13150 GCA_022085475.1 Heliosperma pusillum
GGGTCATTATCTGAAGCCTAAGCCTTTTGTATTGCACTCATATCATCAGGCACTCAAGTACATCAATGGGCAGCACAAGTTGAATACTAGGCATGCTAAGTGGGTGGAATTCTTGCAGTCCTTCTTATTCTCCAGCAAGTACATTGAAGGCAAGAACAATGTGGTGGCAGATGCCTTGTCAAGGAGAACCATGATGCTGACCTTCATGGAGCAAAGGGTACTTGGGTTTGAGCACATGAAGGAGTTGTACAGGGAGGATCCTGACTTTAAGGAGGATTGGGTGGCAAGGATGGAAGGTATTCCTAAGAGTGGAAGTAGATACTGGGAGCAGGAAGGGTTCTTGTTCCTAGGGAACAAGCTGTGTGTACCAAGGGGTCCTTACAGGGGGTTGCTAGTGAAGGAGGTACATTCAAATGGCCTAGATGGTCACTTTGGAATCCAGAAAACTTATGACATGCTGCAGGAACAATTTTATTGGCCAAAGATGTTGGGAGATGTTCAGGATGTGATCAGGAGGTGCAGTGCTTGCCAGAAGTCAAAAGCATTCTTCCAGGCTGGAGCCTACACCCCCTTACCAGTCCCAGATAAGCCTTGGGAAGATGTTAGCATGGATTTTATTGTGGCTCTTCCTAGGACTCAGAGGGGCAAGGACTCAGTCATGGTAGTTGTGGACAGATTTAGCAAAATGGCACATTTTGTTGCTTGCAAAAAGACTGAGGATGCCATGGGAGTTACAGACCTATACTTCAAGGAGATTGTCAAGCTCCATGGGGTACGAAAGACCATAGTGTCTGACAGGGACTCTAAGTTCATGAGTCACTTCTGGAGGACACTTTGGAAGCTACTAAAGACCAGGCTCCTGTTCAGCACCTCCCACCACCCTCAAACTGATGGACAAACATAGGTGACCTACAAGATATTGGGCAGGATCCTTAGATGTATCATTTTCAAGTCCTTGAAGGATTGGGATCTAAAGCTGGCCCAAGTAGAGTTTGCATTCAACAGAGCCCGCTCTACCAGTACAGGTAAAAGCCCCTTTGAAGTTGTTTATGGCACTAACCCCTTGATGCCAACAGACCTTGTACCAACAACAAGGAAGGTGGTACCCTATTGATCGTGCTTGTCGCGAGCCCGATACAAAGATAAATTACCCAGACTAGGCTAATAACAAATTAATGTAATTAGGGAAGTAGGGGTCGATCCTCAGGGAGATGGTGTTTCCTATAGAATGTGAAGTGTCTCGCAATTGGGTTCTATCTAATGATTTCTGGGTTTTTGGGTTTTTGATATCTAAACTAGTATAAAGCATAAATGAAAACAAAATAAAAACAAATGAAAACAATAAAGCAAGTAATGAAAAGCATCTAGGGAAGTAGGTTCACACATGTAGATTGATATATTGATGAAATTGGATTTGGAACATGCAAATAATTCATTGTGAGTTCGTAAGAATGATGTGTTCATTACAATCATAGATCAGATGGTCGAGCAGGCTTTTTAGGCGATTTACTAGGTCTTAATCTACCATGTCATGCTTTGTCTATTCAATTCTCGTATGTCTACCTTGGAAAAGAATTCCATACTAGTCGATGATTTTCGGCCAGAAGTCGTTAACTATCGTTACAATCCAAACATGCATAGACACAACGTTTTAAAGACACAATTTCTTTTATCCAATTATCATCTTTTAATCAATCTAACATGGCTACCCTACACCCTAGAAAGGTGACTACTTACTCATGATGATATCTAAATCTAAGATGATATTAACAATGAAAACTAGGATAGACATGTTTATTTGATTTTGACTCTTTATATGGCGATAATAACGACGCTAATTGATAATCTAGGAAATGAAACAACGATTATAACGGTACTAAAATGAATCTAAGACAATATGTATGGAAAATAACAATCAAATAGAAAACAATAAAGGACATTAAACAAGGGATAAAACAGAAATACCTATATGACGATCAATGACGATAATGATAACAATAATAGAAAATCCTTGCACATAATAAACGATCCTTGAATTACAACACTTGTACCCAACAAAGTAGACTACAAAGATTGAAACTCTTATTAATCTAAACTAAAGTTTTGATATGGAAAGGAAAGAAATAAACTAAGAACTAAAGACTAAAGAAGAAGAAAATGAGAGAAGGGAGGCTAGTTCCCCCTCCTCCTAATCTAAGGAGAAATGTAAGAAGAAGAGAAGAGAAGAGGATTGTAAGATGGATGAGATGATTTGAGAAGAGGGCTAGAGCATCTATATATAGCATTAGGGTTTCGTGGAGAAGAGGTTGGGCATTAAACACATAGGACAAAAGTAGGAAGTTGTAGCCGTCATGCTCGGATCAGCACACTTACCCGATCGGGTACACACTTACCCGATCGGGTATGTGGTCTTCTGGAAGCTCTTGACTAACGTTTCCTCTTCCTTTGCTTTGACTTGACTTCCAACATCCCCCTTGACCTCTTGAGTCGGGTTTGTTGATAGGGTTTGATGTAAAGCGATGAATTCTTCCGCCTAATTGATTGATCTTCCGACAACTACGAAACTGTCTTTGCTTCTTCTCTCTTTCGAATTAGTGAACCTTCTTGAAATGCCTTTCACTTGGTCAAGCTTGCTTCTTCAAATCGTCGGGTTCTAGGCAAATGCTTGGGAATATAGAAAAAGGGCGTAGAAACGTCACTTTCCCTACAAAACAGGTTAGAACATAGGAATTCGCCTAGAAGACGATATTAGCTCATAAAGTGGCTTAACAAAGCACAAATGACATACAAAACCGAGCTAAATTAGGGGTTAAAACCATACAAATATTCACTTATCACCTATGATGCAAAGACTAGGGTGGAGCAGATGATGCAGATACATGCCAACGTAAAGCAACAAATTGAGAAGTCCAATGAAATGTATAAGTCCAGAGCAAGAGGTCCAAAGAAATCCAGATAGTTCAAGGCATGGGACCTAGTGTGGTTGCACCTAAGGAAGGAGAGGTTTCCTGACAAGAGGAAGAACAAGCTGAGTCCAAGAGCAGAGGGTCCGTTTGAGGTCATTGAGAAGTTGGGTTCTAATGCATACAAGATTGACCTCCCAGGAGAATATGGAGTGCATGGCACATTCAATGTTGGTGATCTAAAAGCCCATATTATGGAGAATCTGATGATGACACTAGTGAGGATTTGAGGGCAAATCCTTTTCAGGAAGGATAATTTGCAACAGGAGTTGAATTTGCAACATGAGTTGAACCTCCAGTCAGCCAGAACAATGTCACAGCAAGAACATGGAGTTTACCACCTACCCCACACCCAGGCAGGAGTCCCACAGCAGAGACACCAAGCTTACTACCTCCAAGGCCCCCACCCTTATGTCAAGAACCAGCAGGAACACTAGAAAGAGAAACCACAACAAGACTGACCAGAGCAGAGGTCCATCCTTCAGAAAACCAGCCAGAACAAGCCCAGTAACCAGCCAATTCTCATGCAGCACGAGTCCAACCAAGGGCTCCAACTTCTTTTCCCTTCAAGTTAAGGTCCTTAGTAACATAAAAGTCCAGGACAAGTTTCCCAAATAAGTTCTGGAAGTCCCCCTAAAACAGCCTACCATATTGAAGATCATTTTGAGGAAGTCAGCAGGAACAAGTCCAACAAATCTGTCCAAGACTCCCTACTTTTGTGTGATAAACCTAGATTAAATAAGAACATTGGGAAGGGTATCTAACAGTCCCTCTCAACCCCAAGACCAGCAGCAACAAACCAGACAAAGGCTCCCCAAGAAATTGAGCAACATTACCATTTCAGGAAAGGAACAAGAACACTTTTCAGTCTTGCTTTTTCTGTCATTTTGCAGTCTGTTTTACTCGTCCTATTAGCTGACTTTTGCATTTATTTTATCAGTATTTGTAAGGCTCTTAGAGCCCTTAGATTATGTTATTTTCAAGGGTAGAGATCTATTGTAATTGCCTATATAAGGCCTGCATTGTAACCCTAGAGAACCAGACTTGATTAATGATTAAAACTGAACTTTGTTCAAATTACAAAACTCTTAGCAGTGGCTTGAGTCTTGTTGTTTCTTTAACTTACTTGTGTGTGGGTTAAATACATGGTGTATAAGGTTTAATGCTTGTGTGCTTGAACCTTAAACACACCCCTACAGTCTGTGCTTGTGTGCTAAGGCTGAGGGTACTATCTGTTCTGCCTGGCCTAGTGCAGGTTCCTTGAGTAGTTTGAGTCATTTAGTGAGTGTGTGAGGGAGTGTCCAAGCAAGCTCCTTTTGGCCTCTAAAAAGCTCTATTTTTGAAGAGATTTCAGTTCGGAATGTTGTTAATCCTACCCCACCACCACCTCAGCAACAAGGTTCCTCTTATCAGATTCCTCAAAATCGCAATTCCCGGGTAACTATAACCGTTCAAATCAAGGAGGCCAAAACTTTCAACAAACTCCACCTCCACCACCTCCAAGTAATGATATGGCGGAGTTGACAGCCATGTTGCAACAAAGTCTCATGATACAACAAAAGCAAGATGCTCAGATCTCACAACTGCTCGCACATAACAAGATAGTGGATACTCAAATTGCCCAATTGGCAATTCAAAATCCACACAAACAACCAGGTATCTTCCTCCTCTAGGACACCCTCCACATGAACAAGCCAATGCTATTACCTTGAAGAGTGGGACCCATTACAAAGGCCCGGAAATGAAAGGGAATGATAACAATGAAAGTATGGAAGTTGCTCGTCAAGATTCGAAAAACAGCGAAAAAGGGGCTGAAAAAGAGGTTGCTCGATCGAGCAGAACCCCTTTGCTCGATCGAGCAACCCAGGAAAAGTTCGAAAATTTGCTCGAAAAGTTCCTGAAAATTCCTGTTTTGACAAACTCGATCGAGCAGCCCCTTTGCTCGATCGTGCAACCCCTGCTCAGACTGATAAGCCCTGTACTTCACCTTCAAAAGCAAAAGAAGCCAAGCCAATTGCCATTACACTTCCTTTTCCTCACCGCCAACATAAATCCAAGCTTGATAAACAGTTTGGAAGGTTTATGGAGGTAGTCAAGAATTTGCAAGTGAGTGTACCATTTACCATTACACTTTATCACTCAAGTGTCGGCTTATGCAAAGTTTATGAAGGACATATTGACAAGAAAGCGGTCCTTTAATGAAGTGGAGACGGTTTCATTTACTGAGGAATGCAGTGCTATGTTACAATCCCGATCACCACCTAAGCTAAAGGATCCAGGGAGTTTTTCAATTCCTTCTAATATAGGATGCTTAGCTATTGATAAAGCCCTTTGTGATTTAGGGGCTAGTGTTAGTGTTATGCCATTTTCTATATGTAAAAAGTTAAATATGGGTCAACTTATTGTTACAACCATGACCTTACAAATGGACGACCGTTCTATTAAACACCCTTTGGGAATTTTAGAAGACGTATCGGTTAGAGTAGAAAAGTTTTTCATACCAGTTGACTTCGTCGTATTAGATATGGCTGAGGACACCCAAATTCCTATCATCTTAGGACGAACATTCCTCCATATTGCGGGGGTGGTTATAGATGTTAAGAATGGGAGACTTACACTAACAGTGGGGGATGACACTATCACTTTCAATTTAGATAATGCAATGAAATACCCCATGCTAGAAGAGACATGTCATAGAGTCGATATTGTGGATTTGAATGTTGATGACTGTCTTTCTTTGTGTTTGAATAGGGATCCTCTGGAGATCGCCTTAATTTCCACCACTACTGAAGCTGGAAGCTCACGGAGTAAGGAAGTAGTTGAGATAGAAAAGCTGCTGTCAGGAGAGGAATGCAAGTTACAAAAGGTGTATAGCTTAAGTAACCCCCCTAAGGTTACCGAGGTAAAGAAACCTGAACTTAAATCCCTCCCCTCTCATCTTAAATATGTTTTTCTTGATTCCCATGAGATGAATCCTGTAATTGCCAGTGCTAACCTATCTGAAAGCCAACTTATTGATTTGTTGGTAGTTTTAAAAAGACACAAATGGCTATAGGTTATAGCATTGACGATTTACAAGGTATTAGTCCTGACTTTTGTACGCACCGTATCCACTTAGAAGAAGACCATAAACCTTGTAGGCAGGGTCAACGTCGTTTGAACCCCACTATGCAAGAGGTAGTTAGAAAAGAGGTGCAGAAATTGTTAGATGCAGGGATCATATATGTTATTTCTGACTCAAAGTGGGTCAGTTTTGTTCAGGTAGTCCCTAAAAAAGGAGGGACTACGGTCACTAATGAGAAAAAATAGCTCATATCTACTAGACTAGTGATAGGGTGGAGGATGTGTATTGATTATAGGAAGCTTAATGTAGCTACTAGGAAAGACCACTTCCCTCTTCCCTATATTGACCAAATGTTAGAGCGTCTAGCGTGTCATAAGTATTTTTGCTATCTAGACGGCTACTCGGGATTCTTTCAGATCCCCATTCATCTTGACGATCAGGAAAAGACTACATTCACATGCCCTTATGGTGTCTTTGCTTACCGAAGAATGCCTTTTGGGTTATGTAATGCCCCTGCCACCTTTCAACGTTGTATGATGGCTATTTTTTCTGATTATATTGAGTCTATTATGGAGGTCTTTATGGATGACTTCAGTGTTTATGGGACCAATTTTGATAGTTGTTTAGCTAATCTGACTAAAGTCTTACAACGTTGTGAGAAATGTAATCTTGTGTTAAACTGGGAAAAGTACCACTTCATGGTAACTGAAGGGGAGGTACTTGGTCATTTGGTGTCTGGACGAGGCATCCAAGTGGATAAGGCTAAAGTGAAAGTGGTTGAGCAATTACCGTACCCGGTGAATGTTAAAAGTGTTAGAAGTTTCCTTGGTCATGCGGGGTTCTATCGGCGTTTTATTAATGGTTTTTTAAAAATTGCTCAACCATTGACTAAGCTTCTCCATAAGGATGCCCCGTTTGTGTTTACTGATGAGTGTGTTAAGTCTTTTGACAAGATTAAACAAGCTCTAATCTTAGCTCTTATTATCCAGTCTCCTGATTGGAATTTGACGTTTAAGATAATGTGTGATGCCAGTGACTATGCTGTTGGGGCTATTTTGGGGCAAAGGAAGGATAAGGTGCTACATGCGATCTACTATGCTAGTAAGACCTTAGATGATGTGCAAGTTAACTATGCTACCAGTGAAAAAGAGTTACTTGCGGTTGTCTTTGCTTTAGATAAGTTTAGAGCCTGTCTTGTGGGTTCTAAGGTGATCATCTACACTGACCATGCAACACTTAAATACTTGTTAGCTAAGAAGGAAGCCAAACCTAGGCTTATTCGTTGGATCTTGTTATTACAAGAATTTGATTTGGAGATCCGGGATAAGTCTAGTGCAGAGAATGTGGTTGCTGACCATTTGTCTCGTTTAAGGTTTGAAGGGGGAATTTCCATTCCCATTGATGATTCGTTTGCTGATGATCATCTCCTTGCCATTACCATGGAGACTCCGTGGTTTGTTGATTATGCCAACTTTTTGGTTGGGGGAATTATGCCTCCGGGTCAATCTTATCATCAGAAGAAGAGGTTTCAACACGATGTCAAACGGTACTTTTGGGATGATCCTTATCTATTCCTGAAGTGTGCCGATGACATTTATTGATGATGTATTCCAGAGGGTGAGGTACATGCCATCCTTTCTCATTGTCACTCTTCTCCATATGGCGGTCATCATGGTCCCTCAAGGACATTTGCTAAGGTAATGTAGTCGGGTTTTTTATGGCCGACTATTCTCAAGGATGCTACTACATTTGTCCGTTCTTGTGACGCATGTCAACGGAAGGGTGATATTTCGCAAAGGCATGAGATGCCTCAAACGGGTATTTTGGAAGTTGAGATATTCAATGTTTGGGGTATTGATTACCAAGGGCCATTCCCATCTTCCCATGGTAATCAATATATTCTAGTAGCAGTCGACTATGTCTCCAAATGGGTGTAAGCTATTGCCACTCCCACTTGCAATGCCAAAGCAGTTGTTAAACTGTTTCAGAAGATCATATTCCCGCGATTTGGGGTTCCTCGTGATCTCATTAGCGATGGAGGAAAGCATTTCAATGAACGCCATCTTAACACTTTATTGAAGAAATATGGCGTTACACATCGTCGGGGGTTAAGTTATCATCCGCAGACAAGTGGCCAGGTGGAGGTTTCTAATAGGGAGATTAAGTCTATCCTTGAGAAAGTTGTGAGTAAATCTCAAAAGGATTGGAGTCGTATGCTCGATGACACTTTATGGACTTACAAAACTGCTTTTAAGACTCCAATCGGTGCTTCTCCTTACCGGTTAGTCTATGGCAAGGCGTGCCATTTACCGGTTGAACTTGAGTATAGAGCTATGTGGGCCATAAAAGAGCTTAATATGGATCCCTCACTGGCGGGTGAGAAACAACTTATGCAGTTGAACGAGCTTGATGAGTTTCGATTGCATGCCTATGATAATGCTCGGGTTTACAAGGAGAAGACAAAGAAGTGGCACGACAAGCATATCATGCAGCGGGAATTTAAAATTGGTGATAAAGTATTATTATTTAACTCCCGTTTGCGTTTGTTTCAAGGTAAACTCAAGTCCAGATGGTCGGGGCCATTCACAGTTACCGAGGTGAACAACTTTGGGTCGGTTACGCTACAAGCCGACAAGGGTAAAATTTTCAAAGTCAATGGTCAACGCTTGAAGACCTATTATGATGGAGCATTTATAGGAGTGATAGAGGTCGTCGACCTTTTCACTCTTGATAAATCACCATGACTTTGAGGTAACACGGTTGTGCGGGACCGATATAAACCAGCGCTACCCGGGAGGAAACCCGGTATTTCCTTGTACTTCATTTGTAAATTTTATTTCAATTCGCTTAGTTATTAATGTTATAGTTTAATTAGATTTAGTTTGGATAGTTAATATAGCTCTACTTTATTGAGTGAGGTGAGGGAGCGATCTAACAATTTTATTGAGTGCTTGCAGGTAATAAAATTGGAAGACGCCTTAAGAACGAAACGAAAGAAAGAACAAAAATAAGAAAACAAGGAAAACTTGAAATTACAGGGTTGCTCGATCGAGCAGCATGACTTGCTCGATCGAGTTAGACATGCCCAATGTAACCGAGAATCGAGCAGAACTTCAAATTCTGGAATTTTTAGGTTGCTCGATCGAGTCACGCCGGTCCGACCGGTCCCCCTGCTCTAAAATCAGGTTTTCCCCAATTTTCTTTCATTCTTCTTCCTAATTTCGCCTAAGCTTTTCTCTCTCTCACCATTATTCTCTCATAAACCTCCTTCAAACTCACTCAAATCATCAATTCATCATCATATTAGCATAAACAAACATCATCCTACTTGTTTTAAGTGCAATTTGTGAAGAAATTGGTGTTTTTGCTCCCTTATTTTGCCCAAAACATGAATCTAGGGTTTGCTTCTTATTCTTCAATTTTGTTCTTTTAATTATTGTTTGTTGCTTCCTTGCTTTGTTCTTTAGTAATTAATCACCCTTACATTACTAATTGCTCCGTCGTACTTGCGTTTTAGCCTCAAAATTTGATTTTTTCGAATTAGGGTTTGCTAAATCCGTCTTTTTGAGCATATTGTGGTGTTTGTGTGTTTTATTTACTTCAATTCGTCATGTCTAGACAAGTAAGAAGTAGCAAACGACGTAGGGAACCCCGTCTAACCCGACAACCCCAAATAGAAGTGATTCCTAGTAATCCGACTTACCCATGGATCGTTTTTAGCACACAAGACCAACATGATCACTTTGCTACGCTTATGGGTCGTCCTATGGACCCTACTCGTTGTGTGTGCCCCACCGTTCTCGCTGCTCTCGGTTTTGGTAATGCTATATTTGATGTTTGACCGAATCGGGTTTGGTGGGTTATATTCCCTGAATGTACTTTCCTACCGACCATTGACACTTGAATTTTTTAGTTCCTATGATTGGGACGAGGCAAATAAATGTGTGTATTTTCGGTTCGGTTGCTCAATAGGGATTTTGTGTTGTCTTATGATGAGTTAGCGGGTCATTTAGGTATTTCTCGTGGTGATGATGATGCTGATTTTGTTCCTATCCCTTCCGGCTTTCAAGCCGTTGATTATTTTTCTCTCTTTACTGGTCTTCCCGATACGCGTGTCAATGCCATGGCTGTCAATGATGTGCAACATCCTTGTTTAAGGTTGTTTTACGTTTCTTTAGCCTTATTCTGTTCGCTAGGAAGGACATTAGTAAATTGAATTCTCATGAGGTTTTATTACTTGCATCTACCCTCAACCCCCAACATGAGAATGTTTTTCAGTTTCACCCAGTTGGGTTGGTGTGTTATGCTTTCTGGAGAGTCAATTCCCCTACCCAACATTCCTTGGATTGTGGTGCTTTGGTCACTAGGTTGGCTAGGCGACTTGCTGGGTTTGGGGGGTGACCGTCGCTACACACCAATGACCCCGATTCATGCTCCTAGGGTCGACAAGGAGTACTTGCGCCACACCTTGTGCTGGATTAATGCATTAGGTAACACACGATTTCAGTGGCGCGTACGAGGGTCCCAGTGGATAGCTCTTCCTGACACCGATAATCGTCTGTCTTCTACAGAGCGGTTGCCTACCCATGATCCTGAGTCTGGACCTACCCCTCTTCCTCGTTCATATGTGGTTTCACCTGAGCTTATTTTTACCTTGACCGAGACTCATCGACTTCGTCGGCGAATCGCTCCTTCTTCTTCTACTCTGGCCACCACCACCCCGACTCCCCACTTTACACCCACCCCGACCCCGTACCCTTACCCTCCACCTGCTTATACCTATGATCCGGCTTTGGAGAGGGAGATTAGGATTCACCAAGGCATTAATAATGACTTGGTGATGAGGGGGCTTTGGGAGAACCTTATGCGGACAGATCTTAATGCTACTGCTGGTTGGACTCCGCCGAGCTACTACCGAGGTCCGGGTGACGAGAGTGGTGTGTTCGATAATTATGGGGTGACTCGTCAGCGGTTTTCCCAGGAGTTCAGCCACGACTATGGTTGTCTGGGTCGATCATGGTACACTCCTATCCGACCGGATGCTCCGGTTGGTGGTTTTGGTGAGCCATTTCGGGCCTCTTCTTCTGGTGTTGCTCAGAGGGATGATGATGGTGGTGATGATGAGTAGTAGTGACAGCTGGTCACTACGTCCCCCATTTTGCAGCTGGTTTGGGGGAGGCTATGTCTATACAGCTGGTATTATCTATCCTTGTACTTTCTTTTATTGTATTTTCATTTAGTTATCTCCCATTTCCCTTTGTTAGTTGTGTCCTTTAGGTTGCTGATGTTGGTTGTTGTGTGATTGTTGTGCTGTTTGCGTCACACTGAGGACACTGTGACATTTAGATTTGGGGGAGAGTCTTTATTTATGTTGTGTGTTTATTTCCGTTGTGTGAAAGAAAAACAATCATAAAATTTACAAAATCCAAAACATGTTATTTTATTAGGTCGAGTCTTGGTGAAGTTGAATAACAATGATGATAATTTGCATTGTTTCTGCATTTGAATCCCAAATAAGTTGTCCATGTACATTGTTTTGACTTACTATTTTTTGAAAACAAAGCTCATAGAACAAGTCTTGACTGTTTTTGACATACCTTATGCTAATTAGATTTGGCCATTTTTGTTGGTAAACCACTTAAAATTCTGAGGTCTATAGAGCTTCCTAGGCCAGGAACATCAATAAACTGGTCTCATTGTCTTTAGGCTTGGTGGTAATCGTTGTGAAATATGTAACATCAAATTGCATAAGTGTGACATTCGTTTCTTGATACTATACGCGTTCGTTTGATAAGTGCATGAGAAAATGTAGTTCTTTTTTGTTCAAATGAGTCTCACATAGCCAAAAAGACTTGATTTTATACCCTTAGTATTGAGTTCTTTATGTTTAGCCCTTTTGAGCCTTTTGTAGCCTGTTCTATAAGCCATATAATAGCTACATTCCTAGAACTTGCCTACCTTATCGGGACAGTCGCAGTTGCATGTTTTTCTTATCTACTTGACTACTATGGTTGGGTCGGGATTTCTGAAAAAAGAATATCAAATGGGTGTAGCAAGTATGTTGGCAATTGTGTCATGTATTCCCTTTGTTGAAAAATGTTGTGAAGCAAAAGATTTGATGAAAAGAAAAAGAAAAAAAAAATGTTGCTTCATTGAATTGTTCAAGGGATAATGAAAGGGAATTTACTAGAGTCTAATGCATTTTTAGAGAGCAATATCGATATCTCTCTTGTGTTGTCAAAGTTTAAGATGATTTCTCTAGTCGGGTGTTGGTTCGTGCTAGTCTTGTAGATTTGTTTTGGTAAGTGTCGCTGCGACTACCGGTCTTAGCCCCACATTCCCATACGTGCCTTCGCACAATCCACTTCTATACCTTCACCCATTAGCCTCCCTTGTTGTCTTGATTTATGTACTTTATAGCGAATGCGTATTAGTTGGGGAAATTACTATCACATTAGAATGCATGCATGTTTCATAAGTTGAGTGAGTGTTTCTATTTCTTTCTATCTTCACAAAACTCACCCTTACATAAATTATGAGTGCATGAGTGAATCTGCGAGAATCTGACAAATTGAGCCTTGCAAAATTGAAAGGTATTTGGTTTTTGTCTATACTACGGTATCATGTAAAATCTTAGAATATGAGCTGCGTTTTCTACTTTCCCGTGCCTTTGAATTTGTTTTATTGGTACAACTTGGTCATTACTTTGTTATAGATATGGATAGCTTGGGATTTGTGTGACAACCCTCGCGAATGCGGAAATATAAAACAAACAAGCATGTGAATTATATTGCAGAAATAGGTAGTTTTAAAAGCTTTTATACATGCAAGTTAAATAAAACGAGGAGTGTCAAATATTACAAACTAAATACGGAAATACAACAAAGAGACGGGGTCTCTTAAAATGTTAGCAAAGAACAAGTGTTTAGCAAAACTAGCTAATATCGTCTAGAGGTGAAACTTCCAGGGACAACGCTCGCTAGCTCACACCCGAACCCCAAAATATCATATCCAAAAAAATCATCCAAGCAAGCAACCTGTTCATTCATGAAAAACATGAACGCCACAGTCAGTGGGGAGTAACTCCGGGTTCTCCCAGCCATATCACATTAAACGTACATAT
>JAIUZE010006949.1:13897-47084 GCA_022085475.1 Heliosperma pusillum
CAATTCACGAAAGAGGCGGAAAGAGATCTATAGTCAAAAGTCAAGCTAGTACGCTACATGCAATAACACCACCTCGCAAGTATACAACATTTGACGGTCGGGTCGACCAACGCATTGCGTTCGCCTCCTAAAAACGTCGTCATATCCCCACTAAACATGCATACAAGCATCAAGGATACACCCCATCGCTCCGACATTCCAGTCTAACGAGTATAAGGTGTAGCCGGGAAATGAGAGTTCATAGCACCAAATCATTAGTGCTCAAATCATAACATATGTAAAACCGATTCAAAAGAGGGATATATCGAAAACCGTCACGAAACATGTGACACAAGCGAATGAAATATCATATATCCAAAACATGAATATTATAAGTCACTACGTAAAATTATACGATAAACGAATCATGCGAACTATTATAAATTACGAGATTTAGAAATTTCAAGAAGAAAACACAGCCGTGTTCCAGGCCGGTGTGGAGGGAGGCGGCCGGTACCCCGGCTCGGAGCACAACTACACACAAAAAGCAAGTTTGGAAACTAACTAAAACAAGGGTCCACTTCAAACGGTCATAACTAGAGTTCTAGAAATGCAAATGCAGAAATTTCAAGTCGAGGTGATAGGTTATCCTCTTACGGTTCCAACAAGTGGTCACAAGCCCAAAACAAGCAAGTAACGAAGGAGATATGATCATTCTACGAAAAAGGGTCGGTGCAGTGAATTCTCAGCCGGGCACTGAACCGGCAGCCGGCCCTTCGGCCAGGACTACTTCCTACCCGAGAACAACTTACACAAGTTCCATCATTTTCCATTCTCCTAATTCACTTCTAATAATTATCAACAATCAATATTCATCATCAACAATCATCAAATAACAACAATCATCATCAATAACATGAATCCAAAGCTTACTAATCGTATTCTAAATACGAGTTCTAACATATAAAGCATGTAAAACACGTAAATGATATCGAGTAACCCTTCACCGTTACCTTTACGCGTCTTTAATCGATTACTAAGCCTTCCTAGTGGTCTCCACGTGAATTCCAATAAGAAACGAATGCTCTAGGATGATTCGAAGATCGAAAAAGCTATGGAGGCAAGGGTTTTGATCTTTCTTAGAGAGGAAGAAATGATTTTGTGTTTGTATGAGTGAAAATAGGTTAAGGAGTATGAGGGAGTATAAGTAAAGGGTGAGTCGGAAAAGTCAACGAAAGTCAAAGGCGGCTCAAAAGTCAAGAAAAGTCAAAGACGACTTAAAAGTCAAGAAATGTCAAAGACGACTTAAAAGTCAAGGAAAGTCAAAGACGACTTAAAAGTCAAGGAAAGTCAAAGACGACTTAAAAGTCAAGGAAAGTCAAAGACGACTTAAAAGTCAAGAAAAGTCAAACTCGCCTTAAGACGGGATTCTCATGGAATCTCGCGGAAATTCCAAATACGAACTCGGAAATTCTAAATTCGACTCGGAACTTTAAATTCTAAATTAAAACTTAAATTTGCTGAAAATATTTCTTAAAATATTTCTACTAGAAAAATAGGGTACATTTCCGGGTGTTACAATTTGTATGTGCATTAACATTAGCTTTCAGTTTTTCATTCACCATTTGTATGTTTGTCCTTGTATAGTGTTGAGTGCTTTGCTTAGGGACAAGCAAAGGATTGGTTTGGGAGAGTTTGATGATCATTATTTATACACATATTTTATGCTTCCTTTAGATACATATAACTCGATTTACCGTCTTTCCTTGCTTATTTCTATGCTATTTTAGCTAGAATATCGATTCTGCCGCTTCTGTTATGTTTTAATGCAGATTGGATGCATTTGGATCTTTTTGAGTAGATATGAAGCATGGCGGAGTCGTATCGTAGAAGGTTAGGCACGAGAATCGAGAACGAAAGAGAAGAAATGAAGAAAAATCAAGAAACCAGCCAAAAGAAGGGATGCTCGACCAAGCAGAAGCCCCTTGCTCGATCGAGTCGTGATGATGGATGCTCGATCGAGCAGATTCACTTTGCTCGATCGAGCAACCTACTTTTTGACGGCTTTTCGTATTTTGCTAAACTAGTTTAACCTAATTACTTAGATTTGTATTATAAAAGGAAAGTTCATCTTTCATAATTAGGTATGCTTTAATATTAGAAACTCAAGTTTTCTTTGCTTTGCTACTGGATTAATTCCTCAAGACGATTGTTTTTACTTCAAACTTGTAATCGGTATTCTTTAATCTTTCTTTGTTATTCAATTAGTTACTTTCTAGTTCTTTAATTATTCTTTGTCAATCCTTTCATTATTGTTAATCATGTTTACTTTATTTATTATCGTTGTTATTAATATCGTTATGAGTAGCTAAATTCCTATCTAGGGTTGAAAGGGGATCTAGGATTGTTAGAAGGGATAGATTAATTAATTGAATTGCAATAGCATGGTTATCATTTGATTATCGTTTTAATTCTAGTTGTTTGATTACTGGCCAGGATTAATTAACTAGTCTCGCGAATTAGGATTGACATCGACCGGGTTAAGACTAAGATAGGCTACGATAATTGAATAGAACTCATTTAATGATAGCGATCGCATGTTGAATTGTAGATCTAAAGGGCATGATTGAATCGACCAATCTTGTGACCTTAGATAACTTTATTGCATGATAGTTGATTACACCTTTATCCCTGAACAATAATCCTAGTGAACCTGAGACCCTAGACTTTTAATCTTATTGTTTTCAATCGTTTATTGTTATCGTTTGTTTATTAGTTATTGTTATTGTTTGCCATTAGTTTAGAACACAAATCTTAAACCCCGAAATTGTTACTATAGAGACAAACCTAGTTTAACAGATTAGAATACTACCGCCTCCATGTGGATTCGATACCTTGCTTACCGCTGACTATTAGTTAGTTTTGAAATAGGATTACTTTTATTAAGGAGACGCGACTTTACCCTTATCAATGCCTCTTCCCCAGGTCGTTTTACCTGTTTCCGGAATATTTTCTAGATTTCTTTCCATGTTCGAGTTATTCCATAAATCTTCAAATTTCTCCCTATAAGGAGAGGTTCGTGCACACTTTCAAGGCACGCGAGTATTCCGCCCCTACTTTTCTCTCTCTTTGCATTCTAGACCTTGCTCTACGCATTTTGACAACTACGTGTTTGATCAATTGACCAAGTAAGTTCAGATACTTGTGGGTACCTGTCACATTATTGCATTTGACCTACCAATTTGACCAACTCAACAATAATCAATTTTAATCAACTTAATTTAATCTATCGTTCCTCTTACGAGGGCACTTTCTTTACATTCGAGTCGAGCTGTCGCTAAATCGTTAACTTTAGGTCATATCTCGTTTCGTCAACATTTAAGTCTGAGGGTATTTAATCCCATCTTTTTCAATTGTACTTTATTTGATTAATGTAACATTCATGTCGGATTTATGTCAAAATTGTTTTCAAACCTTTTTCTTAGTCTTTCTTCATATAGTTTGTCTTGGCTTAAATCCCTAATAGTCCATATTAGTGGGTTTTTGTCATCAATCAAATTTTGTCTTTAGAGGGTAGATCCGTCTATATTTAATCTCTAGATTCGTCTTTGATATAATTAAAGTAATTATTAATATAACTTAAATCACTTAAATTCGACTTGTAGATCATTAACAAACCGTAATCACCAACGAACACTAACTGTTTGCGATTCTGGCTTCACAGCCAGAGCCCAACTCATGAACAAACGCATAGAGTGATGCGCCTCTTCCAGAGGACGCACCTCTTGTCGCGCCTGTTCCGGGCTGGTTTTTGTCTCTGATCTTCCTGATTCGCTTTGACGTAGTTTAATTAGGTAGTAAATAGAATATTATTCATATTATCGCTGCTAATCTGATTCGTTTTAGTTTTATTAAATCTTTTCTTTATTTCAATTAATCTTTCAAACATATTTCCGACATAGATCCCGTGGTCGTTGTAATCAATTTTAATATTTCTTTTATAGTTCTATTTAATTATTGTATGATTTAATTACTTGTGTTTCCACATGCCAATCAATCCTAAATCCTATTCGACACAATTGATTGCTAAACTACATGTTCAACCGACATAGTCTAAGTTCACATGTTAGGATTAAAACGTGGATGTTGCATTGCATGCATATAACCGACAACACATCGATAACAGAAGAGTTTCCCTAATCATTAGTAGAGGCCACTATCGAGGCGGGCGAGATTAGGTGTTCGATCAAAAGAACTTCCTAATACGTACCCTCACTCCTTACTCCAGATCTCGGTGAACATCTGTGTTCATTGACATCCACGAGAGTCATTCTAGACATAGAATGCTAAGGATAACGAGTTCTTAGTGTTCATGTCACTCCTTTGTGTCTTGACATTGAAAGTCCATAGACCTTAATTAGACTCCTCTAATTATTTACTAAATTACTTATTAATTTAGTTTATAATGATCTATGTAACATGCATGCAAATATAAAGACATTTATATAAGAGAAGAAATTTCCTCACATTGAAATGGAAAATATAAGGGCACAACAAGAACTCCTTCTTGTTGTTCTTGAGCTATAAATATGGATGAACACAAACAATCTCCAAAGTAGAAGATCTCCTCTAAGTTGCACCAAGATTAACCCAAATAATCTACCCTTATTATTAACTAGATAATAAGATAGATATTATACTACTAATATTATGACTATATTACTACCCTAGTAATACTTAGTAAATATTAGTATTTGAGAGTTTTTAGTGAGAGGAATAATTTTAGAAAGAAGTATGACAATTGCACAAAATGAAGTGATAAATGATGAACAACAATTGTTCATTATAAAGCCAAATTGGCCGGATGACATAGTCCAAAAATGGACTATTATTTTGTTCAATTTGATCACATGCATTAGAGTGGAGTGTTGTAGTATATATGATGATTATTTCTACTTGTTATGTCACTTTCAATAAGTAACTAAAGAGTAAAAACAAGAACAAAAATCATCACCCTTCTAACTACAATCCAACCGGCCATTTTGGCCTAGTTAGGTCCATTTTGATTTTTGATATTTGTCTCACAAATACTTATTGATCATATGGTTAATTATCTTGTATAATTAAGTGTTAATTTGATCATATAACAATTATATGACTCAATTAAATAAATAATATGTACTTAACATTTTAAGTAATATTTTACCATTATATCAATATATAATGGGTCCCACAATGCTTAGTTAATTTATTTTACAACTCCTTGTAAATATAATTAACTAATTACCTCTATCTCAAAACCTCAACTAATTTAGTAATTTAACGATTAATTACTAAGTTAAATCTTATTTAATCGTATTAAACTAAGATATAAATTTATTAGTCAATTATCGCATAATTGAAAAATAAGTTTAATCGAATTTGAGTTCTTAACTCAATTTCTAACAATTAACTCTCGTACATATCGAATATATGTAATGTACTAATTAACTGTATCGTATACAAATAATTAGTTACTATTTGGATTTCATCCTTTAGGTGTGACCGAAAGGGATCAGTTGATCACCGCCGTCAAACGACAATAACGTCAAACTCTAGTCAGCCAACCGTTATTGATTTACGTTAATCAACTGACTAATCATATATATAGTCAATAAATATCCCAATTATATTCCTAATAAGATTTATTATGTGGCGCACTATTGTGGAGGACACCTACTCCAACAATCTCCCACTTGTCTGACACAAGTGTGCGTCACCGATTCTCTTGTCTCTTTATCACATCTCCCACTCAACGCAAGGTGTCTTTCAGGTCGCACTTGCGATTGACAATATCTAGAGTGGTTTTCTCGATAGGGAGAGTAACTGTCTGACCGGAAAATCTACCATAGATCTCTTTCCGAGCGTGGCCACGCATTTACAGTAACTACTCCTCGAGTGGCCTAAAGATGTTTTTACCCAACGTGGGTGGACAATTCCTGTTGATCCATCTACTCTGTATGATGCAGATCACCATGATCCAGAAGAAGTCCATCGGCCTCCTTTTACGGCACGACCTAGAACATCAACCAAAACCAATCGGAAACTGCACCGACTCAGATAGACGGTCGCCAGTCAAAAGAATCGACTTATAGGAATAAGATAGAAGACCCTGCCACGACCAGGCATCAAATAATTGATTTAAGGGTCTCTACAATGTCACTGTCCGACAGAGTGTCATACAGTCTGTCTATGTAAACGACCAGTCATCTCCATGACCCCATGGTGCTGAACCAACCATCGATCGACTTACAATCTAGTCATTTCGAGACGTCACCTCATTGAGTGACTAGGGACAAAATACTAAGTTCGTCATGTTCACTTGAATTGGGTTCAACCTTTCTTTCAACCAATTCGGATAAACAAAGTATTACAATTTAGTCAAACTAAATAAAGGAGTTTTTAATGAAACTCTAACAATGAATGCGATTATCAAATATTTGGAAAAATTGATACGCTATCAATAATTTCATATCTTATAATCTTTAGCAATTCAGGTACATATTTCAATCCCCATTGAAATGACATGACTATCATGTTCAGCCTGCAAAAAGCATGGCTAATGGATTAGCAATACTTGCATCTTTCCTATCGTTCTGATTACTATTTCTCTTTGTCTACGTAATCTCATATTACATAAAACTTTCTGAGTACGTGTCTAGATTTGAATCTAGACTTAGGACTCTTGGCCTAAAGGTAGCTCCCACTGTTTTACCAGTATATGGGATAGGATATACAACTATATGAACTATTCTAGTCCCTCCAATACTGTCGAATCCAAGCTACTTTCATATGCATCATCATATGACGCAATGTACTCCATTTCCGTTGTTAAATCCGCAATGATAAACTGCCTGGAACACTTCCAGCGGATACATGACATTTATATTTGAAAATGTCACTCCTACTTGGAACCTTTCCAATAGTATTTTCTGTTTGTAACTCTTCCAACAGATAAATCTTCTATGAAACACAGCCAGTTCGTGATTTCAAATCACTTTGATCAGTTTGGAAACTGAAGTCTGTGTAAACTCTTACACACAACTCTCTTTAAACTCCAAACATATGAAACATATCTTTAGTCCTTCGCAAGTACTAAGGATGTTCTTTATGGCTATCAAGTGACTCTCACTTGGATTTGATTGCAAATGATTCGTCATACTCAAAGCATGCGAAATGTCGGATTGAGTATACATCACAGCTTATATAATTGACCCCGCAGCGGAAGCAAAAGGAATCAATTATAATGTGTTCAACTTCCTTGAACTAGTCAAAGATCTTATCAATATAAGAATTTTGACTCAATGCTAATATCTTTTTAGATTTATCTCCATAAATCCAGATATCTAAAAGATGTATTCTACTTCTCCAAAATCTTTCATCATCTAAAATGATTAATATGTCTCCACATATAAGACTGGTGAAAACCATATTACTCCCACTAAACTTCATGTATAAACTTAATTCCTCGAGATATCGAGAAATATTTTATGACATGATTGACACACTAATTCCAACTCTTTATTGCTTACTTAAGACATCCTCTTAAGCTTGCAAATTAACTTAGGATAGTTAGGATCTACGAACCCACAGATGAATATAAAATATACTACCTCTTCTAGAATCGTATTCAAGAAGGTGGTTCTTGAGATCCAGTTGGCATCATACTATTATGATATGCTGTAATCGCTAAGTATATTCGAATGGATTAAAGAATTAAGGTTGGTGCAAAACTCTTTGCCTACCAAGTTATCTTTGAAAACATTTTAATATTCATCCATGCAAATTTCGATCTTAAAAATCAATTTACATTGAAGAGGTCGTACTTCTTCAAGTAAAATTTACCAGGTCACATACCTGACCATCATGCATGGAGTCCATTACGAATCGTATGACTCTAAGCCATATCAAGAAGTTGGGACTAAAAACAGTTTCTTTTATAAGTCGCATATTAGAATTCATCACTATAAAGGAGCGATAAAATTCCACCTGACCTCCTAGGTTCCGAAGAAACAACTACTGAACAAGCAATGAGGAAAACTTTTTCCGGACCATATGCTCAGTTTGTGGCTCTTTGACAACATTTTCTCCCACTCTGGCTTATCAAGAAATAATCGTATTTTTATTTGAAGACAGCATCACGAGTCACAAACGCTTTGTTCTCGTGGTCAATGTGGATTATTGAGCACTTGTTTCATTCATAATTACTAAATTAGGTACGCTACCTACCCATATCGTATATGGAATGAAATCAGACTGTTTTAAATGTGTTTTAATATGGTGGGAAAAGAAATAGCAGACAAAAATATTAAGATCTCAAGGTTAGTCAAATGGCTCATTTTGACTTGATAAAGACAAAACCATATCGTATAAGGTTCTGTTTCTCTATTCAACAACACCTTATCTAATAATGTGTGTTAGAGAAGTTAACTTGTGAAACCATTTCACAATACTTTTGGTGAAAATCAAAGTCAATACTTAGATATTTATAGTTACGATTTAGTCGTAAGTCCTTGATCTAATGCTCTAGTGGTTAACTACTTCTCATTGAAGCTCTTTGAACTTTTCAAAGATTTCTCTTAGCACCTTATTAAGTAGAATCAAACATAATATCTACTTAAATCGTTGGTAAATCAAGTGAAGTAATCATTATCATCTCTGGTTGTGTTTGTTATTGGACCACACTTATTCTTGTGTAATGGGGCCAATAATTTACTAGTTCGATTTCCTTTTCAACAAAAAGGGCACGAATCATCTTGCCTTGAATACAAGATTCGCACACACCATAAGATTCAAAATCAGATGGGTTAGGGATAGTTGTTAATACTAGCCTCTTAATGTGCTACACAATCCAGAATTAAGATTAGACATAGGTCACCAATTTTGAGCCTTTTTCAATCTATATGACAAGTAATTACTAGTTTAGGTCAAGAATATAATTACCTTTGATTGGTATGGGATAACCATTGACCAAGTATAGGCATAAAAAGATACAACGTTTGTTCTATTCACAAAAGTGAAACACTTGTGTCGTACACAAAGTGGATACTATATTCTTTATTTAGAGGTCATGTACATAATAACGTTTATTAAAGTATACCTCTAAATCCAAAACTAGATTGATCACATTATAACTTTTATATGTCTCTATAGAAATAGAACTACAATAGTTATATTTCCCTTGTAGGTCGACATTTAATCATGGTTAGTCGTCGCACGAATCATTATTATATGCATTGAATACATTGATGAAAACCATAATGGATATCTAATACCCAAAAATATTTGCATTTAGCAAAATAAATGTCGATCATATAGATATTATGGGTGAAAAATTACACCCTATTTCTAACTCTTTAGAAAACTTTGGGAAGATTCTTTTCTTGTGTCCTACACTGTAAAATAGAATCGTCAAAAGTTGGGTTCGACACCTTGCTTGGGTTTTGACTTTACTATTCAAAATAGTCTTGCCTTTATCCCTTGCCTTGTGTCAAAGTCGAGCCAACCTACTCTTGAACCTCGTCTTAACAATTAAGAATATAAACATCATTCTTAGTGCTCCCACTCACTTTCATGAATCTCTACTTAGACAAGTATATTGGAATTATTGTGAAGACTATTCTTCATTTCATTCATGGTTTTACCTTCAAAAGGATAAACTTTTCATGAAGTGATTACGGTATTTGGTTTGTTCACGATTTCAAATAAATCGATTAACCTAGTCATCCCAACTGTTTTGGCCTCTTTTGAGGTAAGCCTCGATAAGGAGCATTATGACGACATACCAAAATACAAATATTTTCTTTGGAGCAAAAATTTGATGTACCATTGTTATAAGAAGGCGTCACAAAATATTAAAAAACGCTTTTGACTAAGTGTGACTTATTCATTTACTCTTCATAAGAGACATTTGCAATGGTGAATATGAGGATCAAAAGATACAATTCATTTTGTCTTTAGCTACGGTGGTTTAAATGGAGATCGCAATCAAAAATGCTACCGTATAAAATAATGGAAATCTTTTCCACGATTGAACGGATTTACAAGTTCATAGAAGGATAAAATATATGTTATTTGCGCATATAAAATAAATCTCAACGGAAAATAAACATTCATTGCTTATATATAATTTACTTGTAAAAACAATTTTAAACAAGTCACTCATATAATGACCCCTCACGAAATTACATAAGTGATTCCAAGACCCATCTTAAGACAAAAATAGTCATCGCATGCTACCTTTATCTAAAAATGGTAAGTCAATACTTGACTAATTCTACACTTAGAACTCTTGGTTGACGGATTTCAACTAAATCCATCTCCTAGTCCCAAGATAACGCTTATCTCGTTGAGTCCAATCCAATTTTGGCTTGTGATCGCATCACCCTACTTACCCGAGGTAAAAAGGGACCCACGAGCGTGGTAGCCCTAATGAACACGGGGTTCATAGGTGTTACTAATTGGTAAGGCTAAATCTCAATTTTTTTAAGTTATGTGAGAGGTCTTGTCAATTTTGTTATTAATTCCCTATAAGCGAACTAAGTCGGTGAATTGTGAATAACGTTGAATTGACAATAACGGTAATTAAAATGCATGTGTGACGATTTTGGCATGAGCGAAAATAAAGCAAGCAATCAAGCAACAATAAAATCCTAGTATGGCCACCTAGCTAATCAAAATTAACTAGATAGTTACAAATTCGGAAACCAACTCCTTGGTCCCTTGCCTCTTCACTTGGAACACCTTCCAAAATGGCACCGTCTTAAGGGAGCCACCGGTCTTCATAAAAATAATTACAAATGTACAAATATACAAATTCCTATTATTAATTTATACTATAAAATAAAATAATTAATTATACAAACCGGCGATACGAGATCGCAATAAAATTACAACCAAACCGTTATTCCCTTACATTACGGGTAATAACGATAAAAATAACTAGGCCATACTAGGTACAAACTTTGCATAAATTATTAAATAAATGACATTCATTCATTCAAACATAAATAAAATAAATTGCTGCAAAATTCATGCCAAAATCGTCCTAAGTTCAATTCATGCTCATTGTAGCTCGATTTTTCCGGGATTTATTGATTTTTAACCATTAAAAATCACTATCAACTTTTAAATCTCATTTAAATTCAAACTAATTAACTAAACTGATTTAGAACTCAAAATTAGTCACTACTAATTTTGTTGGTCATTAATTAGATCGATTTGATTTCATTTGCCAAATATTACGGTTTAATCATAACAATTATGAAATAAAATCAAAATAAAATATAAACATCATAAAATTTGAAACCAAAAATTTTGTACATTCTGGAACAATTCCAGGAACTATAATAATAAAAAACATTTGCTCAAAAAATTTAAATTACTTTTATGAACAAATAGCTTTGTATTTAAATGTAAAAAAAATTTTCAAGACCATAAATGGACGTTTCAATTTTATGAACATTATAATCTCATATTATCGACTTTTATCGTATAAAAATCAATAAACATGCAATACATAAGTAAAAGTCACGAAATTTTACATAAAATATGTAAGAAATGCATGTGAGATCATATTAAATTTTCATGGCCAGAATCAACATGCAACTATTTTTAGTTAACTTTTAACTCATAAAATGCATGTTAACTCGGTTTAAACGCCAAAAATCAAAATAAATAGCAAATTAATCCCTAAAATCACGAAATTTGACCACAAACATTTTGAGGTCAGTAGGTATACATGCACCAAAAAATTTTTGTCAGAATCATATTTTAACTCAAAATCTTTGATTTATTAGTTATCTTATAACTTTAATAAAAATGTCCAAAATGAACATGCATGCTACAAGCTAGCTCTGATACCAATTGAAAGTCCATATACCTTAATTAGACTCCTCTAATTAGTTGCTAAATTACTTGTTAATTTAGTATTTAATGATCTATGTAACATGCATGCAAATATAAAGACATTTATATAAAAGAAGAAATTTCCTCACATTGATATGGAAATTATATGGGCACAACAAGAACTCCTTCTTGTTGTTCTTGATCTATAAATATGGATGAACACATGAAATCTCCAAACTAGAAGACCTCCTTCAAGTTGCACCAAGATTTACCCAAATAATCTACCCTTATTATTAACTAGATAATAAGATAGATATAATACTACTAATATTATGACTATATTACTACACTAGTAATACTTAGTAAATATTAGTATATGAGAGTTTTTAGTGAGAAGAAGAGTTTTTTAGAGAGAAGTTAAACAAATTGAACAAAAAATGAAGTAATTAGAAAAATGAACACAATGCCCATTTTAAGGCCATTTGGCCGGATGTTTTAGTCCACAATTGGACTATTATTTTGTTCAATTTTTTGTCACATGCATTAGAGTGGAGTGTTGTAGTATATATGATGATTATTCTTACTTGTAATGTCACTTTCATAAGTAACTAAATAGTAAAAACAAGAACTAAAATCATCACCTTCTAACTACATACCAACCGGTCCATTATGGCCTAGTTTGGTCCATTTTGATTTTTGATATTTGTCTCACAAATACTTATTGATCATATGGTTAATTATCTTGTATAATAAAGTGTTAATTTGATCATATAACAATTATATGACTCAATTAAATAAATAATATGTACTTAACATTTTAAGTAATATTTTACCATTATATCAATATATAATGGGTCCCACAATGCTTAGTTAATTTATTTTACAACTCCTTGTAAATTTAATTAACTAATTACCTCTATCTCAAAACCTCAACTAATTTAGTAATTTAACGATTAATTACTAAGTTAAATCTTATTTAATCGTATTAAAATAAGATATAAATTTATTAGTCAATTATCGCATAATTGAAAAATAAGCTTAATCGAATTTGAGTTCTGAACTCAATTTCTAAAAATTAACTCTCGTACATATCGAATATATGTAATGTACTAATTAACTGTATCGTATACAAATAATTAGTTACTATTTGGATTTCATCTTTTAGGTGTGACCGAAAGGGATCAGTTGATCACCGCCGTCAAACGACAATAACGTCAAACTCTAGTCAGCCAACCGTTATTGATTTACGTTAATCAACTGACTAATCATATATATAGTCAATAATTATCCCAATTATATTCCATAATAAGATTTATTATGTGGCGCACTATTGTGGAGGACACCTACTCCAACACATTACACGTACATAGAGCGACTCGACCATCTCACACACAAATCAGGGTAACAAAATATATACAACACACACAAAAACAAAACAAATCGAACTCTTAGGGATAGGAAGATGTGCAAGAATTCGACATCACTAAATCTACTAATAAACTAGTTCTCAAGAGGATGAAACTTACCTCAATTACACCTTAACCATTCTAAATCGCTAAACTCTATAAAAATTATTTACAATAAATCACAATCAAAGCAACAAACAGAATTATCTAAGATCCAACTAGCCTCATCCAAGGTCTCACGACAAGGGAAAATTCACAATCCATTATCGATTATAGTGATTCTTTAATACGCCCTAGATCCTTAATTCGATCATTACTATGCTCGAAGCCTCAAATATAAATAGTCACATTAGCAAACTATGGTGGTTACTAATCCATTATCGATTATAGTTGATGCATGATTTTGGAAATAAATCTTTTAAATGTTTTCAAAAAGAGAAAGAGTATTTTTATATTTATCAAAAGTTTTAATAGATAATATATTTATGAGATTCTATTGGTTAATAATACAACTTATGAGTTGTCATGCTACCTAGGGTTTCTAATACATTCTATCTCAATTTGTTGTTAACCTAATAAGCCCACCTAGTGGTTGTGCCACCTAGGGTTTCGTGAAACATAGGGTTTGTGTCTCCTAGGGTTGCGTGCTTATAGGCAAACACCTAGGGTTGCGTGATGATGAGGAAATCGGCCTCTATGGCACGTTTCCTTGTTTGCATCAACCTAGAATTCTAATAATATCTTTACAACAATATTTTGAGATATTAAAGATAAATATATTTGTTAAAGAGAAAGCTAGGGTTTTAGATTTTATATCTCCTATGGTTCTACTATAAATACTCCTTCCATCTCAATCATTCAATACGACTTTATATTTTTTTGAGAGAATTTTACAAATTGATTTTAAACAAACTTTGAGCAAAATATTTATTATTTTTATTTATTTGTTTTTCGGAAAAAGTCGTACATCAATTATTATCAATCGCTTGTGTGAAATACGTTATTGGATAATATATAATACATCACATAATCTTACTTATTCTTTAACGAGAATCTTTGTGAGATATATTGTACTTTCTTATTAACGTAAGATAGTAGAGTACTTAGCGATACTCACCTTGAGTTATAATCATAGTTGATTATACGAGTGGGTTGATAATTTTTGTAATCCGTAAAAAGGTACTAAAGATTATTAATCGAGCATAGTGGACGTAGGTTTCGACTTGTGAAACTGAACCACTTCAAAAATCGCTTGTGTCTCTCTTTACTTTTCGCTATTTCGTTACTTGCATATTACTTTGATTAATTAATTAGTTGATTTTAATCAATAAAATCAAATAATTAATTACATATCATAAAAGTCGAAAAAGTGGGGTTAGTTTTTAAATGCTCAATTCCCCCCCCCCCCCCCCTCTTTCGTATTCGATCAATAGACTCTACAATTTGTATCAGTTGCTCGTGCTCTTGATTGCCTTTTACCTTTTTTGTTTATCTACTTTCCGCTGCATTTAATTTTATTTTAATGGATTCAAAATAGTTAAAGTGTCCCGTATTTAATGGGAAGAACTATAGTTTATGAAAACAATGATGACCCATTACATAAAGGGTAACGATTGGGAGTGCTAGCTAATCATTAAGAATGGCCCTAATAAGATCATGCTTGGATCTATTACTGACACTTCCACTGAAAGGAAAGAAGAGGACTATGTTGAGGCGAATTATAAGAAAGTTGAGAAAAATTTAAAAGCAATAAGTTTTTTACAAAACGGCATGATTGCTACTGAGTTTGATCAATTTTCATCTAGTTCATCTGCCAAGGAAATGTGAGATGGTCTATAGTTAGCCTATGAGGGAACAATTGTTGTCAAAAAGCAACGTATTGCATTGTTAATACGAAAATACGAATTGTTCTCTATGGAGCAAAATGAATCGCTTGATAGCATGTCCACTCGCTTCTCTAGTATCATTCATGAATCGAAAAATCTTGGAAGAACTTTTGACTCCGTGGAAATTGCGCGAAAGATCCTTAGAAATCTGTCCAGACGATGAAGACCGAAGGTGACGGTAATGGCTACTCGGAACCCACTCGTATCAAGAGCTACTCGGAACCTTAATGGCTCACGAGCTTTCTCTTGATGCATGAGGATGAGGCAACCGATAGCAATGATATGGAAGTGGCTTTACAAGCTGAGTCTAGTGAAAAACAAGACGCGGATCTTGAAAATGAAACGGTGTTATTTGCTAAGCGTTTTAAGAAAAAATTCTTTAATCAAAAACAAGGAAAAACGCCTAACAATAACACTAACAATCTTATAAGAAGTCAATCGAGTCAAAAGGGTCTCTCTCAAGTCGTGGTTGCTTCAAGTGTGGGGACAATGATCATATGATCAAGGATTGCCCTACCAGGAAGAAAATCAAAGACAAAAATCACCGAGACAAAACCAAGAAGGAATTCAAGCAAGTCATGATGGCTTATTGCTGGGGAGATCTCGACACAGAAGGCGACAAGTAAGCGGAAGAAGAAGTTTCCAACCTATGTCTGAGCAACGTCAGTCTTGACCTAATTACTGACAACAACAACGAGAGTGAATCTGAGATGTGCCTTGTCGGTGATTCAGATTCAGAATCAGATGCAGAAGATGATGAAGAGGTTAGTCATCTTGAACTTAAAAAACAAGTTAAGAAATTGTCTAATTAAGAAGTCTTTAGTTAAGTACTTTGAAGAAACCCTAGACCATTGTCATGAACATAGTCTAGAATTAAAAGACCTTAAGGAACAAATTCTTGACATTGTTGAGGAAAACCAACTTCTGAAGGCCAAAGCTAAAAAGCTCAAATCTAAAGTTATGGCTACTCCAGCTATAACTTCAGACATGACAAATGTTGAGAAAGAGACTCTTGAGTGTAAAGTTATAGCTAATGAAGCTATAATCTCAGAGTTAAAGCTCAACATTGAGCATCTTCAAGCCAAAGTTATAGCTAATGAGGCTATAACTTTAGAATTGAAGAAAGACAACGAGCTTTTGAAATCTGAAGCTAAGGCGAAGGAAGTTGATATCATTGATCACAAGAAAGAAAACTCTTTTCTTTCTCGGCAGTTGAAAGATATACAGGCTAAATTCTCCCAAGCCGAAGATCAACATAATGAGGAGAAATTTATCTTGAACAAACGCTTTAATGATTTTCATGAAAACTTTAACTAGAACAATCCCTCCAAAGACTCAAATGTAGACCATTTGATATGTGAAAAAGAAATTCAGTCTTTGAAGAATTACTCCTACATGCACGAAAAGTTCATGATAAATGGGAAGGAAGTCAGAAAGTCTTAAACTTCCTTACCGAACAGTCTAACAATAACATGAAGATGGGTCTATCACATGAACGTTATAGTCGCAAGGACCACGATAAGTCCAAATCCACTCCTTCTGATCGTGATTTCAAGAGAAGGAAATATGTCAATCTTTCAGAATATCTTATTTGCAATTATTGTGGTCACACAGGTCATGGTAAAGAGAATTGTGTTAAATATGCCAATGATAATAAAAATCAAGCTGATTTTGTTAAAGAACTTGACGTGTCCAGTGTTAATGAGTCTGAACGAGATGCTGAACGTGAAGAAATAAGAAACAATGAGTTCAGATGGTTTTATGACATGGCTTTCGATTACACATCAAAACCTTTATCATCCTAAGCGAATGTGAATCAAAAGCGGTCATTCAAACCTAGTGTGCGTCACGACAATAGAAAACCTAGAATGTACTATAATAAGCCTAGACAACCCTATGTTAAGACCAAAAGAATTGTAAAACAGGTATGGGTTAGGAAGGATTAAATTTACAGAGTTACTAACCATAAAGGACCCAACTTAGCTTGGGTACCTAAAAGTTGTATTCAGATAATAGTGAAAGAAAATAATCAATGGTATCTCGACAGTGGCTATTCGAGACACATGACCGGAAATAAGAATTTTTTTCTTTCACTAGAGGCCTTCGACAGTGGCAAGGTCACTTTTGGAGACAACAAGAAGGACAAAATAATCGGTGTAGGTAAGATTGGTATATCTCCTTCACATGCTATTAATAATGTCTATTTGGTAAATGGTCTTAAACACAACTTGCTAAGTATCTCTCAATTATGTGACAAAGGCAATAAAGTCGTTTTTCATTCAAATGTTTGTCGCATCATAATTGAAGGTACTAGTAATGTTATTCTAGAAGGTCTACGTAAAAGGAACGTGTATATGATTGATTTAAAAAAAGTCACTACAAGTTCCTTTACGTGCATGAAAGCTACTGTAAATGATTCATGCTTGTGGCACAAGAGGTTTGCACACATTAGTCAAGGTATACTCAAATTGTGGGATTTTGTTGAGGGTTTACCCTCAATTAAATTTTGAACAAGAAAAGATGTGTGACTCATGTGCCCGATGTAAACAAGTTAGATCTTCATTCAAACCAAAACGAGTAGTAAGTACAGAACATCCCCTTGAGTTGGTATACATGGATTTGTGTGGACCTATGAAAGTCAGAAGCCATGGTGGATCAAGGTACGTCTTCGTCGTAGTTGACGACTACTCAAGGTATGTATGGCCTATATTTCTATTTACCAAAAATGAAACTTTCAATAAGTTTGTAGTATTAATAAAGCTTGCCCAAAACAAGTATGATAAGAAGTTAGTTTCTATTCGTATGGATCATGGCACCGAATTTGATAATCAAGCCTTTATATAATATTGTAGGGAGAATGGTGTAGGGCATAACTATTCTGCACCACGAACCCCACAATAAAACGGTGTCGTTGAACGTATGAATAGAACACTAGAGGACATGGCTCGCACTATGCTTTTGTGTAGTGTTCTTCCTAAGGACTTTTGAGCCAAAGCCATTAGTACTGCATGCTATGTGCACAATAGAGCTATGATTAGACCAATTCTCAAAAAGACTCCCTATGAACTTTTAAGAGGGAGAAAACCCAATAAAGCTCATCTTCGTTGCTTCGGTAGTAAATGTTTTGTCCATAATAATGGAAAAAGTAATTTAAGCAAATTTGATCCACGAAGTGACGAAGCTGTGCTTGTTGGTTACTCTAATCATAGTAAAGCTTATAAAGTTTTTAACAAAAGAACTTTGTGTATAGAAGAAAGTGTTCAAGTTGTATTTGATGAAGAGAATGTGCATGAACAAGGTGAACAGAATGAAGAAGAAGACATGAATGATCCCGACTTTCGCCTTACAAGGGATGATTATTTACCAGAAATCGATGAAGAAGTTATTGAAGGAATCAATGATGAACTTGATATATCCGAAAATGATCTTGAAAAGAGAACTGAGACAATTGTTGATGATACGAATGTCTCCTCTCAAAACAAGAATAAGAAAACCAAAGTTATAACTGATGATGCTATAACTTTGGACCCAGATCAAGATAATGTAACAAAAGTTGTATCAACTTCAGCTACAACCCCGGAGTCTAGCTCAGGGGGAACCAATCTTCACTCGAATCATTTGAGGAAAGTGAGAGTTAATCAGATGATGATGAGCCTAGGAACTCTAAGAAATGGAAATATAAGAGTTCTCATCCTATGGATAGTATAAGGGAGTTCAAACAAGACGAACATTAAATAAATTTTGTTCATTCTAATCTTTTCTGTCTACCATAGAGCCTACCAACATCAAAGAAGCACTTGCAGAATCCGACTGGATTGTGGCAATGCAAGAAGAGCTCCAACAGTTCGAAAGTAATAAAGTTTGGCATCTAGTGCCAGGACCTAAAAATCAAACTGTGATTGGTACTCGATGGGTATTCAGAAATAAATTGGATGACTCGGGAGTTATAGTTTGTAATAAGGCTCGATTGGTCGTTCAAGGATATAACCAACAGGAAGGGATCGATTATGGCGAGACCTTCGCACCTGTAGCAAGACTTGAGGCTATTCGTATGTTTATCGCCTTCGTAGCTCATAAAGGAATGAAACTGTACCAAATGGACGTTAAGACTGCATTTCTTAACGGTTATTTGGAAGAAGAGGTTTTCGTAGAACAACCTCCCGGATTTTTAAATAGCAAGTTTGAAAACCATGTTTTTAAACTTGATAAGGCATTATATGGTTTGAAATAAGCTCATAGGGCATGGTACGACAGATTTTCTAAATTTCTATTACAAAATAATTTTAAAAGATGTATTGTCGACAAAACCCTATTTCTAAAATCCGAGGGTTCTGATTTAGTTGTTGCTCAAATTTATGTAGACGATATTATTTTTGGTTCTACAAACAATAAATGGTGCCAGTATTTTTCAGATTTTATGACCTCAGAGTTTTAAATGAGCATGATGGGAGAATTGAAATTCTTCCTAGGATTGCAAATTCAATAAACTAAAGACGGTATAATGATCCACCAATAGAAGTATGTCAAGGAGCTAATCATGAAATTTGGTATGGAGAACGCTCATCCAATAGACACACCTATGGTAACTGATAAAAAGTTAACCTTAGATGAAAATGGTAAGTGTGTCTATGAGGCTACATATCGAGGTATGATTGGTTCTTTAATATATTTAAATGCGAGTAGACCTGACATTATGTTTAGTGTATGTGTATGTGCTCGATTTCAATCGTGTCCTAAAGAGTCACATATGATTGCAGTTAATCGTATCTTGAGGTATTTAATTGGTACATCTAATTTATACTTCTTGTCTACACTTGAGTGTAATTTCGATCTAGTAGGATATTCAGATGCAGATTATGCAGAATGTTCTTTAGATAGAAAAAGTACCTCTGGATTCGCTACGTTTGTTGGACCATGCATTATAACTTGGGGCTCAAATAAGCAAAATTCAGTTGCGTTGTCCACTGCCGAAGCCGAGTATATAGCTGCAGGTTTGCTATGTTCTCAGTTACTTTGGTTAAAGCAACAACTATGTGATTATGGTGTAAATGTTGGTTGTATGCCTATATTTTGTGATAATACGAGTGCTATTATTATTTCTAATAACCCAGCTCAGCATTCTCGTACTAAACATATAGACATTAGACACCATTTCTTACGCGACCATGTAAAAAAAGGCAACATTAAACTAGAATTTTATAGTACTGAAAATCAATGGGCTGACATTTTAACAAAGGCGTTGGCGAGAAGACGTTTTAAAATTTTGCGGTTGGAAATTGGTTTAATCAGTAGCAATTAAATTCGTTATATTTATTTTACGAACCTGCGTGACTGGTTGTAATAAGACAAGATTATATGACTGTGTCTGTGTATTCTATTGCTAATATATTTGTGTTTAATATTATATATTTTACGTGAATATCTTGCATATTAAGTGTTTTATGAATATTGAAATATGGACCACATATTTTCCAAAAATCTATATTATTCACTTTCCAAAATTGACCAAAATTTCTACCCTTGAACTTGATGTTGACCGAAATTCCTAACCATAATATTCTACCATATCTTTTTATTTACAAATCCTATCTTTACCATATCTATCCTATATTTACCCTAGATTCCGTTTTCCTATCCTACTCAAATTCAATTAAAAAAACTAAAAGGAAAAAGAGGGGAAAGGACAGCTCACGTGCACTCCTACAAAAGCATAAAACCCAACACTACATCTCATAAATACCCATCTACATCACCATCAACACACATCATCAACATCACCATCTTCCTTCTTTTACACGAAAAAAAAAAACAAAAGCTCACTCATCCATGGCTTCCACACGATCTAACACCAAAAACACCAACACCCCAAACTCCAAAACACAAACACCTCGCATGTCTACTAATCCTTCACCACAACCCAACCAAAAATCCCCAAACTTAGGAAAGAATAAGGTTGCTTCCGGGTCAGAAAAACGTGAAGACGGTCCGGTTACAGATGGTGCGAATAGGCCTTTGTTCTGTGAATTTATGCCGCAAGCTACGGCATCTGGGCTTGATAAATTGAGACTAACAAAGGAGGAACGGAAATTAATTAATCGGGTTGCTCAGTATACAATTCATGGTGGGAGAAGTTTTCCGAAAGCGTGGTGCGACAAATACTCCACCTTGAAGTTCTCAGGTCCTATATATCCTATTGATGTAATCCAATTTTATGCTTCCTTTTCCTTGAAGTCTGGAGTCTTACATGCTACTGTTAATGGCCGTGAGATTTCCGTCTCCATTCATGATTTTTGTACTCTGTTTTCGGTTCCTGGTGATGGCCGAAATTAATCCAAGTACAACATGGGACGAGTTGTCCGACACGGCCAAAGTAGCTGTAAAGAAATATTTTGATGAGAATGCAACGTTGTCTAGTTGTGTGTTGGAAGGGAATTCATCTCCTAAACTGAAATTTTACTTGAACTTTTTATGGAACACGGTGGTCCCGCGTCGGGATGGTAGGCATAAAATTAGTTGCTATGAGATGATGGTAGTTAAGAAGTGGCTTGAGAGTGAATGTGTCAATCTTGCTTTTCTCGTTTTTGCTCGAATTTTTTAGACGAGTTTTTCCATGACGGAGGACAAGGTATATACAACCTTGGACCTTCCTTATGGAATGTGGGTGTCTCGGGTTCTTGAGGCAAAGGGGGATGTTGATCCGGCTAGTTATGGAGTCAATTTAAAAGATGATATGAATGATACACACTTGAAATTTATGAAGATGGTAGCCGTGGGTCCGGAATTGTTTTTTCAATCTAAAGTGGGTTAAACCGAATATTGTTGATTTTTCGGTTCTTGAATCAAAATTGGACTTGTTTATTGGGAAGGTTATGGAGCCCCTTGATGCGCAAGATAAGAAAATTGATGAGCTGGTTGATAAGGTGGTGAAAACGGTGGTTTTGGGGAGACAATCTCAAACCGTGACCATGGTGGGTCGGTTATGAGTGGTGACTTGAAGGCTTGGATGACGGAGGTTAATGGTTGCCTTGCTAACATTGAGAGGAATGTGGTCGATGTTAGGCAAGAACTGTTTAGGCAACGGGATCAGATGCAATTCTTGGTTAGCCAAGGAGGTGCATTGGTGAAGAGTGGTGCGGAAATGCGAGATGGAATGCACACTATCTATGAATGCGACGGAGGCCTTAGCCATGAAGGTTTGGAACTTTGATTCATGCCTCACCGCACAAGCTAATCATGTGAAGAAGTGCTTTGATCGCCTTGACACCATTGAGTACCGTACCCGATCCGGCTATATCCACCTCTCTATCCCTCGTCAACCCAATATGCCTTGATTTTTATCGTCTTGATTTGTTTGTCCTTAAACTACTTATCCTATTGTCCATTCGGCCCATTTTGGCTTACACTATATTCGGCCCATTGGCAATTAACACTTTTCTTTGTGGTTTGTAGTTTAATTGACATTTAGTACTTGATTTTGCTTGCTATAAATCGTTAAGTATTGAGTATTTTGCATATCTATTTCTTGCCTTGGAGTATGTTATTCTAGTATTTTTATATCTCTCTTCTTGTCTTTTCATTGATGCCAAGAGGGAGAAGAAATGATATGATTTGAGTCTTTGCTAAAGCTTGCTCCTTGTCAAGACCCGTTATCTCTTAAAGTATTTCGATTTATAACTTTGGCTACGTTGTTATGTTCTTGCGATCAACGTTACTATAACTTTGGTAGTATTTTGTTGAGGGGGAACTATAATTAGTCACAATCATAAGAGAAATCATAAGAGACTTGTCATCATCAAAAAGGGGGAATTTGTTGGACCTATTTTATAGTTTTGACAATGACAAGTATTTACTTGATAATATGATTTAATTGATATATCATATGCATGTAATTGTGTTCTTTAGTATTATCATAGCTAACAACAATTAAACAAAAGAAGTTCAAAATTATAGGAGCTTACGGCATAACTTTTAAGATTTCTGTGAGACAAAGTTATAGGAGCTTGAGGTATAACTTTGGAAGTTCATATGCAAAGTTATAGCTACTTTGGTTATAACATTGAAGAAATAATTCAAGCAAGATCTACTTCAAATAACACAAGACGCGAGATGGAGGGTCTTTGTGATCAAGGTGAAGAGATGATCCGTATACTGAAGATCTTTGTGAAGATTAGATAGTATGATTTTGGAAATAAATCTTTGGAAATAACTTTGGATGATAAAGTTGATGCATGATTTTGGAAATAAATCTTTTAAATGTTTTCAAAAAGAGAAAGAGTATTTTTATATTTATCAAAAGTTTTAATAGATAATGTATTTATGAGATTCTATTGGTTAGTAATACAACTTATGAGTTGTCATGCTACCTAGGGTTTCTAATACATTCTATCTCAATTTGTTGTTAACCTAATAAGCCCACCTAGTGGTTGTGCCACCTAGGGTTTCGTGAAACATAGGGTTTGTGCCTCCTAGGGTTGCGTGCTTATAGGCAAACACCTAGGGTTGCGTGATGATGAGGAAATCGGCCTCTATGGCACGTTTCCTTGTTTGCATCAACCTAGGATTCTAATAATATCTTTACAACAATATTTTGAGATTTTAAAGATAATTATATTTGTTAAAGAGAAACCTAAGGTTTTAGATTTTATCTCTCCTATGTATCTACTATAAATACTCCTTCCATCTCAATCATTCAATACGACTTTATATTTAATTGAGAGAATTTAACAAATTGACTTTAAGCAAACTTTGAGGAAAATATTTATTATATTTATTATTGAAAAAGTCGTGCATAAATTATTATCAATCGCTCGTGTGAAATAAGTTACTGGATAATATATAATACATCACATAATCTTACTTATTCTTTAACAAGAATCTTTGTGAGATATATTTTACTTTCTTATTAACGTAAGATACTATAGAGTATTTAGCGATACTCACCTTGAGTTATAATCATAGTTGATTATACGAGTGGGTTGATAATTTTTGTAATTCGTAGAAAGGTAATAAAGATTATTAATCGAGAATAGTGGACGTAGGTTTAGACTTGTGAAACTGAACCACTTCAAAAATCGCTTGTGCCTCTCTTTACTTTTCGTTATTTCGTTGCTTGCATATTACTTTGATTAATTAATTAGTTTTTTTTAATCAATAATATGACGACCCTCGCGATAGCGGAAATAAAACATAACAAGCATGCAATTTATATAGCGGAAGATACGATATTTTTGAAACATTTTACATGCCAAAAAAAAGTACGAGGAATGTCGAATAATTACAAGCTAAAGTATAACACACTACAAAGAGACGTAGTCTCTCAAAACGTTATCGAGCATAAAAGTTGTTTAGCAAACTAGCTAATAACGTCTATGGGTGAATCGTCGAGTCCCACGCTCGCTAGCTCACACCCGAACCCAAAAACAAGCAAAATCCATCCAAGCAACCTGTTCATTCATAAAAACATGAATGCCAGAGTTAGTGGGGAGTAACTCCGGGTTCTCCCAGCCATATCACAAATAACATACTTAAACGGTAATAAACAAGTAGAAGAATACATATATATATATATATATAGAGAGAGAGAGAGAGAGAGAGAGAAAGGATCAAGAGAGTCCATCCCAAAAGAGTGAGTCCATGAGTCCTCATCCAAGCCCTTGAATCAAATAGATGAGAGGCTAGGATTAAAATAAAATGGAGGGTCAAGATTGTGAGACACACACAATCAATTCTCTTTGAAACCCTAATATAAATATCCTTTCATCCATCAATTTCTCTCATTTTCACATTCAACCACTCTCTCTCTACCTCCCTTCTCTCACTACAATCCTCTAAAATCATCTCACAAAAAAACCCTAAAAAAAAACCAAACCCACCGCCCCTCAACCCGCCGCCCCTCAACCCACCGCCACTCACCCGCCGCCCTCTCCTCCACCGTCCTCCTCTCCTCCAACTTCTCAGCCACCGCCATGCCCCCACCATGCCGGCATCACCCACTGTCACCCTCCTCCTCCCTACCGAAACACCTACACCACCGAAACACCTCCACCACCATACACATCTACCGAAACACCTCCACCCTTCCTCCTTTCCCTCCGTCCGCCTCCTGCCTCCTCTCCCTCCGTCCGCCTCCTGCCTCCTCTCCCTCCGTCCGCCTCCACCCTGCCTCTACCGCCACTCTTTTTCTTTTTTTGTTTTGTTTTTTTGTTTTAAATTTCTTATAGTTTTTAATGTTTTGATCTGAATTTTTTTAGTTACATATATATACATTTATTATGTTTAGATCTCATTTTTTTTAGTATAAATGATTAAAGTTACACAAAAAAAACTAAAGTTACACAAATGCTATTTTTTTTTCTTCAGGTTTTTATGCTTTTGTATTTTTCAAATCTGGTTAGTTTTTTTAGATCTTGTTTTTAATTTTTTGTTTTTTAATAAATTATTGTAGTATGTGTTATGTATATGCTTGAAGTTACACTATTAAGTACTGAAGTGACAAGTATTGAAGTGACACTATTAAGTACTGAAGTGACACTATTATTATTGGTGGTTGTTGAAGTTACATCATTATTAGCTAAAGTTACACCATTATTAGTTAAAGTGTTCTTTTATGTTATTTTTACTTTCTAGATCTATTTTTTTTAATTATATCTTGCTTTTTTTTTTTTATGTTATTTTACTTTTCCAAATCTGTTTTTTTTTTTGTTATATTCTTTTTACATCTTTTTTTAATTTTTCAAATTTCTTATGTTTTTTTATTTAATTTTAGATCTTGTTTTTTTTTTTACTCTTAAAGACTGAAGTAACACTCTTAAAAGACTGAAGTAACACTCTTAAAAGACTGAAGTAACACTCTTAAAAGACTGAAGTAACACTCTTAAAAGACTGAAGTAACACTCTTAAAAGACTGAAGTAACACTCTTAAAAGACTGAAGTAACACTCTTAAAAGACTGAAGTGACACGTTTAAGGACTGAAGTGACTTTTTCAAGGACTGAAGTTACGCTCGTAAAGACTGAAATTACGCTTATAACACATCTTAGTTTGACGTTACACATATAATTGTTGAAGTTACACATATAATTGTTGAAGTTACACTCGTATTGACTAAATTACACTCATAAAAGGCTAAAATCACATAAAGTTGTCTTAAAGTTACATAAATTAAAATTAATATTATCGGAATCGCAATTTAGTTTGAAGTTACACAAAGAATGGTTGAAGTTACACTCGTAATGACTGAAGTTACACTCATAAAAGGCTAAAATCTCATAAACTTGTCTTAAAGTTACATAAATTCAAATTAGTATAATCGGAATCACAATTTAGCTTGAAGTTACACAAATAAGGGTTGAAGTTACACTCGTAATGACTGAAGTTACACTCATAAAAGGCTAAAATCACATAAAGTTGTCTTAAAGTTACATAAATTCAAATTAATATTATCGAAATCACAATTTAGTTTGAAGTTACACAAAGAATGGTTGAAGTTACACTCGTATTGACTGAAGTTACCCTCATAAAAAGTTGAAGTTACAAAAATTTATTGTTACAATATGAAGGTAAGTGTAGGTGGAATTCATTAAACCCCACCCATTTTAATCTAATCTTGTCCCTCCATCTTGTTCTCATCTTGTCCATTCATTTTTGTTCTAATCTTATCCCTTCATCTTGTTTTAATCTTGTCCCTCCATCACCTTCATCCAAAGGCTTGGATGAGGACTCATGGACTCACAAAAAATGGTGGACTCACAAGAACCTATCTCTCTCTCTCTCTCTCTCTCTCTATATATATATATATATATATATAGAGATAGGTTCTTATGAGTCCACCATTTTTGTTGAGTCCATGAGTCCTCATCTTGGCCATTGGATGAGAGAGATGTATGGATGAGATTGTAGAGACAAAAACACACTTAACACTAATCAATTACCTATGTACTAATTAATTAACTTTCTCTCTCTAGGTTTTAGTTAATCACTTTTTGAGCACTTTTGAATTTCTGAGATTTGTGAGTGTCACTTCAGCCCATATTTGTGTAACTTCAACTAAAATGTGATTTCGACTATATAAATTTGAATTTATGAAATTTCAAGACAAGTTTATGTGATTTTAAACTTTTTATGAGTGTAAATTCAGTCATTACGAGTGTCACTTCAACCATTATTTATGTAACTTCAAACTAAAATGTGATTTCGACTACATAAATTTGAATTTATGAAACTTCAAGACAAGTTTATGTGATTTTAGACTTTTTATGAGTGTAACTTCAGTCATTACGAGTGTTACTTCAACCATTATTTATGTAACTTCAAACTAAAATGTGATTTCGACTACATAAATTTAAATTTATGAAACTTCAAGACAAGTTTATGTAATTTTAGCCTTTTTATGGGTGTAACTTCAGTCACTACGAGTGTTACTTCAACCATTATTTTTGTAACTTCAAACTAAAATGTGATTTCAACGACATAAATTTGAATTTATGAAACTTGAAGACAAGTTTATGTGATTTTAGCCTTTTTCTGAGTGTAACTTCAACCATTATTTGTGTAACTTCAAGATAAAATGTGATTTCGACTATATGAATTTGAATTTATGTAACTTTAAGACAATTTTATGTGATTTTAGCCTTTTCTGATAGTAATTTCAACCATTATTTGTGTAACTTCAAGCTAAAATATGATTTCGCCGGTACATATTTGAATTTTTGTAACTTAAGACAATTTCTATGATTTGAACCTTTTTATGAAAATTTTAACTTTAAGGCATATTTTGGTAACTTTAGTCCTTACTAATATAACTTCAGTTCTTAATTGTACAACTTCAAGCATAACTTCAGTATCTTAATAGTGTAACTTCAGTCCTTAAAAGTGTAACTTCAGTCCTTAAAAGTGTAACTTCAATTTTTAATAATGAAATTTTAAGACATGTTATCTTTAGTTATTACCGGTGTAACTTCAGTCCAAAATAGTAACGAGATCTAAAAGTGTTACTTCAATTTGAAAGTGTTACTTCAGTCCTTAAAAGTGTAACTTCAATTTTTAATAAAAGTGTAACTAGCAGTTTTTTAGATCTGAAAAAATAACAAATACAAAACTTTGAAAAATAATAACGAGATCTAAAAAATAAAAACATAGAATCAAAATAATATGTATGTTACTTTAATAATATCAACAAGTGTAATAAGGTTATTTTGTGTTACTTTAATATATAATATGTGTTACTTTAATAGAAATATATGTAACTTTAATAAATAAAGCGTGTAACTTTAATAGAGATTTGTGTTACTTTAATATACAATATATGTGACTTTAATACACAATATGTGATACTTTATTAGATGAACTTTAAAACATTTTTTCAGATCTGAAAATAAAAAAGAAAAACAAAAAAAATAAACAAAACCAACACACCACAACACCAACACAACACACACAAACAGAAAAGAAAGAAAAAAAGAAGAAAATTAAACCACCACAACACCAACACACCAACACCAACACCAACACCAACACCAACAACCTTGACCCCACACCAGCCCCACCCTCACCCCGACGCCTTTCCCGACACTTTCCCTACGCCTCGACACCACCAACACCACCAAAACCGCTGTCCTCCTCCACCCTCGACAATACTACCACCAGATCTGGACAAAAAAAGAAAGGAGACGAAAAAGAAAGAAGACGAAGGAGACAAAAAAAGAAAGGAGACGAAGAAGAAGAGGAGATGACAAAAAAAGAAAGGAGACAATTTTTTGAAGGCATTATGGTGGCGGCGGTGGTGGCGGTGGGATGACAATTTTGGTGGCGGTGGGGTGTCGTAGGGGGTGGTGGACCGTGTGGTGGGTGACAATTTTTTTTTTTTTTGAAGGTGGCCTGCGGTGGCCGGGTGAGGAAGAAGAGAGTGGCTGGCGTCGGGGGCGGCTGAGCCGTGGTGGAGGAGTTTTTTTTTTTTAGATCTAGGTTTTTTGTTTTTGTTGGTTTTGGTGGGTTTTGAATTTAGAGAGAATAGTTTTAGAGAGTATTGAATATTGATGAGAGATAAGGGAGGTAGAGAGAGAGTGGGGGAGGTTAAAATGAGAGAAAAAGATGAGGGAAGGGTATAAGTATTAGGGTTTGGATTGAGTTTGTATTAGTGGGTTTGATTAGTGGGGATGTGAGAGAAGTGGATTAAATACCCACTAATGACCATTTTCTTGTTTTCATCTCAACCCTTCATTTCCAAGATCTAATGGCTCATAAAAGGACTTATGGACTCACCTTTCCTAAGAGGACTTATGTAACAACCCGAAAAGTACCCGATTTTTCTAGTAAAAATATTTACTAACACTTTTCAGTAGAACTTAAGTTTTTAAAATAGGAATTTTTGTTCCGAGTCTTATTTTGAAATTCCGCGTTCGTATTGGGAATTTTTGAGAGATTTCATGAAAAGACCGTTTTTAGTCGTCTTTGACTTTTCTTGACTTTTAAGTCGTCTTTGACTTTTCTTGACTTTTTAAAAGTCGTCATTGACTTTTCTTGACTTTTAAGTCGTCCTAAACTTTTCTTGACTTTTAAGTCATCTTTGACTTTTCTCGAATTTTCAGTCAACTTTGACTTCCGTTGACTTTTTCCCGACTCGCCTCATAAGTTTGAGGACCGAAATTTTATTTAAAAAAATACTATTTTTGATTTATTTTTATTTAGATTTATTAAGATTTATCATAATTTAATATAATTATTTTGAATTTATTCGGAATTTAAAGAATAACTTTTACGGTTTTTAATCGAACGTCATTTAACTATTCCCGACGCATCGTAATGCGCGCAACAAAATCGAAACTCGCCTTTGGCATGAGTCACGCGCCCATGTCATCGTTTTCCACTCACATGAGATAGTTTAATTCTTTTGATTAAACTAATAATAATATCTAGATATTTATTTACTTTATCGATCAGTTAACGAAAATTACGCAAATCTTTTACAAAACTGACCCGATATCACCCATACCACACGGTTTTTCTTCCTCTCTTAGCCTTGATATTTTATTTCTTTTCATTATAATAACATAATATCTTGATATTTAATTCAATTAACTTAATATCTAATTAATTACGGTAATATAATTATTATACCGGGTCAATTCCATACCCACAATTTCAAAACCCAACTCACTAGTTTGCTCTATATTACACGACACTCCTCACCCCACTTTACTCACAAACAACTTTTCATTTTTCAACAAATCAAATTAAGATCAAAATATCACTTTCTTTAATCGTTCTTGAGCGTTCTTCGCGTTCTTCATCCGTTCTTCATCGTTCTTGAGCAAAACCTTCATACAACCTTCATTTCTTAATTAAATCCGTCCTAACTTATATTTCTAGGATCTCCTCTTCGCTCCCCATCTTCCAGTACGGTTTATTTTCAATTCCGTCAAAATCGTTTTCAACACTTTAATTATGGAAAATCAAAGTTTTAATTCTAATAATGTTTTTCTTGTCATTTCTTATAGGGGAAGACTTTGAAGACGCGTTTGGTGACTCGTATATTTTAGGAGAAGATTAGAAGACGGGTTTCTTATTTTCTTAGTTCTTATTATTTTGGTGCTACTTGATTTTAGCTAGCTAAGGTAACGATTCCGAGTTACTCGACGGATATATGTTACATAGCTTTGGTTTTCTTTAGTTTTTGGTTCATCTTTAGTTTTTGTTCATATCATGGTTATTTATGATTTTAGTTAGTAACATAGTCTTTAGTTTTGTTTCTTTTGATTTTGGTTCATCTTTATTTTTGGTTCGTGTTTTTATGATTTATGGATTTTTAGTTAGTAATATGTTAAGTAGTGGTTATTATGTTGTTTTATGATTCTTGATGATTTTTATGTTTTATGGAATTTTTATGTTGTTTTATGATTCTTGATGATTTTTTAAGTTGTAGGAAATTTTTATGATGATTTATTGTTTGTGATGATTTTTAAGTTGTAGGAAATTTTTATGATGATTTATTGTTCTTGATGATTTTTAAGTTGTAGGAAATTTTTATGATGATTTATTATTCTTGAAGAATTTTAATGATTTTTACTAAGTTATGATTTTTATGTTGTTTATGAAATTTTAACCAGTTTAGTGTTCTTGAAGAATTTTAATGATTTTTACTAAGTTATGATTTTTATGTTGTTTTAGTGTTCTTGACAAATTTTGATGATTTTTAATAATAATGATTTTTTTTGTAAGGATGGATGTTAAAATGGTTGTTTGATGATTAAAAACATGTTGGAATTTATTTGATGTTGTTGTTGGTGGGGCCGAATTGTGTGGCTAGAACCGGACCAAACCAGACCGGTCCAGGCCGGTTCAGACCCGGTCTGGGTTGGTCAAGGTGGGTCCGGGTTTTTGTCTTTGGGTTGTGTCGATGTTTGATTGATTGGTGGTTGTTTTGACGGGTTTTAAATATGTTAAAGCATGCGGGAAATATTAGGAAACGGTTTTTAGTAAAATCGAATCAAAGGCCAAAACAGCCCAATTCTGTCCGTGAGGCCCAAATCAGGCCCATGTGGGTCCGGCCCAATTCAGCCCGTGGGTCCCACTTTGGGACTTGTGACGGTTTTTGAGTTATCGTCATTTTTATCGCGTTTTGTAATAATTAGCAAGCGAGAAATATTAATAAGTAAAATATTTAATTAAAAAGGGTTTTTCATTAACTTATTATTTCTCACATGTTAGAAATTATAAGACGAGACGGTAGTTTAATTTAATCTCCTTTTAGTCAAACGGGGTTTTGGGTATAATATGATAATTCACATGTTAGAAGTAGTAATAAAATAACATGTAATGAATATGTTGATTTTATGTCTATGTGATAAAGACTCTGCTTCTAGCCTGTTTGATCCAACGGGTTTGGTCAAACTAAGATCTAGTCAGCCCCGATTTGACTGATGACCCGTCGCGGGACTCGGGTCGGGGATTTGTCTTCAAGTAAGGTTGTATTTAATTATGAATTAGCCTTGGTAGATATGAGGCGATATGATATTTGATTATTATTGATATGCAAATAGTCACATGATAGGATGTTTTCCCGTGCCTGTTTTATTTTATGGTTGGTGTCGTGTTGACTAAGTACCCATAGAGAATTATGAGAATATGGCGTCTTGACCATTCTAATTCTAAATGAGTAGCTTGGACCACGACATTGATAGGCCCGTACTATCTTTAACGAGCATACGGAGTTTGCCGCTTGATAGCTTTTGGGTCTCGGCTTGGTGGGTTTATATCCAAGTCGGGGCATGGTTGCCTAATCCGTTTTGGGGTTGGAACCAGCTTAAGTACTAGCCATCTCTGCTTAGGGGGTCGCCTAGTAGAGTTTCTCATAGACGGTTATGTCATGGGACGGGGGACGGAATAGCTGTTGTCGCTAGGTCTGATCAGTCTAGGACTAGGATGTTTTCCTACCTTGTGGTATAGCCTCGAGTTACCGAAGTCTTCTATTGACTGTGCTAGGAACTTATGCCTGTTTGTAGACGTATTGGTCTTTCATGTTTGTATGATTCTATGAGTTCTAGAAGGTGAGATGCAAGCCGGCTAGGATTGATAGAGTTTGGATTAACGGTTGTTAACTGATTCACATGATTACGTGTTGAGTAGGGTTTGAGTGTATCACGGCCATGTTTCTGAGAGGAACCTCTGAGCTAGCATACCAGCTTCCCTACCTCGAGTTATAGTTTATTATCGGTTTCACATGATAGCTTTCCCATGCTAGGTTATTTGTTAGTTATCTGTTTCATAACATGAACAGCATATCATATATGTTTAAGTTTTGTATTTTCCATATACATTGCTTTTATGTTATTCATGTTTCAATGAAACAAATCGACCATTAGTGGCTGGGAGAACTCGAGTTTCTTCCCCATGACTGTGGCTTCGTGTTTATATTTAATGCGGTCGAACCGGTGGTGTTGCATATGGGGGTCACATGGACGAGCTAGCGAGCGAGTATTTACTTGGACCTATATTCCGGTTCTTAGTTGTATATTATTGTACACACTTTTATTCC
>JAIUZE010006950.1:0-35578 GCA_022085475.1 Heliosperma pusillum
GGAAATACTTGGGTTTCAATCCCGAATGCTTTTTTATAGGATGTGATATTAGTTTTCCTTTAGTTAATATATGTACTGATAGAGGCCATGAAGCGTTGGTAGCGGATGCTGTTAATATGCCTTATAGAGATGGTTTTGGTGATGCCGCGATCTCCATTGCTGTGTTGCATCACCTCAGTACTCCCAATAGGAGAATAAAGGCTATTGAAGAGCTTGTTAGGGTGGTCCGTAAAGGAGGATTAGTGTTGATAACTGTGTGGGCTGTGGAACAGGAGGATCCGGGTTTATTAAGCAAATGGACTCCACTCTCGCATAGGTACCTAGACGAGTGGATCGGACCTGGTAGTCCTCGAGTTCGTAGCCCCCGCTCGATTAATCTGGAAAGCATTCCTGAAAATGGAGAGAACGCAGCTCAACGGTCGAAAGACTCATTTGATTCTATTAGTACACACTTTGAAACAACTCTGAAGATAAGTGGCCAAGAAGAAGATAATTCAATGCCCAGTGAAATTAAGGGTCAAGAAAACCAGCAAGAGTACTTTGTACCGTGGCACTTACCCTATCATCGTGCTGAAATTAGCGGTGCTTCTGCTTCTGCTGTTGCAAATGGTTTGGCGAAGAAAGATGATAAGAAGGGTGCAGTTGTGTACAATAGATATTATCATGTTTTTAGCGAGGGCGAACTTGAAAGGTAATTCTAACTTCTCTTGATTTTTCTTTTCTCTGGTTTGCAACTTGTGTACTTCTTCTGACTCCCATTACCCGGCAATTTTCTGGACTTTGAGATACTGGGTAATGTTGTTTTCATGCTTGAACCCTTGTGTGCAGCTTTTACTGTGCTTCTAATCTAATTATAATCGAATTTTTTAATCCTGTTCAAGTTCTGAAATAGGGGAACAGCTCAACTGTGTTGTTACCTGTTCTTTGGCTGATGCACCCTGCACCCTGCACCCTGTACCCAGTTATCTGTCAGGGTTAGATACTTAGATGTATAATAGTGAGCAGTCTCAATAGATAAACAAATCACTACTAATTTAAGATCCAATTACATTCGATAGTTGAAATAGTAGCTTAAAATAGGAATTATGGGACGGGGAAAAGGTAACTGAAGATTCGAAGCTTGTAGTTTTCGGGTGAGTTGTGTATTTCTGCAGATATAAAAATAGAGCATGAGTGAGATGTAAAGAACTGGCAAATTTCTTAATTTTGTGTGAAAACGATTAGACATTGAGCGTCCCTCGTTCAGATGGAATCTCTGAAGCTGTAGAAAACATCAATACGAGGTGTAGCATTGTTGACAACGAAAGATAGTTGCGGGGATTTCGGGTAGACTTTTTGCTGGCGAGGCTGCCCTGAGCCTTAAATTTTTCTTTTAGACAATGGCTTAAATGATGTCTAGGAATTTTGAGGGCATTTTATTAAAAAAAAAAAAAATACTTCTAGGGTTCTAGGCTGCTGTATAAGTCTCTCGTAGAGAACGGGGTACTAGTGAAAAGCGAGTTTGTAGAACAACTAGCACCTGCCCATTCTAGAAAGTTGTTTTACAGCCATGGTCAGTGTGCCTGCTCCCTGCCGAAGGGTTTTGAAGTAAGTGAAAATTGCTAGTTTAGGTGTTCATTCGTGTTGGATTGTAAGTCATAACAGGATGGTATTTATAATGGTAAGTCAAGCTCTACGAGGAAGCAGTCGCATATTTTAACTATGTTGAGTTTGAACAACGGTCCACCTGGAAAAACCTTTGTCTACCGAACTTTTTGGAGTCTGGTACTAAATACAACCTTTTTTAAGAAACTAAGTCTAAGTTCATTCCAAATTCTAAAAGTTGACATCAGAAAAATATGCTGCCTAAGATAAGATGTGCAATGAGGTTTTAGCTCCATAAGAAATGTTTGGTTATGTTTGACTAATAGGATATGGAGAACATTGTACATCATTGCGCAGTGAGGCAAAGAAGTTCCCTAAAGTAATCTTTGGAAGAAAAAAGTGTGTTTAACATACAATCTCAGATTTGATGAAGTTCTTGAAATACCGAAAAGGAAGGAAATTACATGTGGCCAAATATGCCATCCCAGTCCAGTGGCCCAAATATTCTCTACTTTTACCCATTGTTTGGATGAAGTGATTTGAAAGGAAAGAAAGAGGAATGGAAACAATTTGCTTTGTTCGGATTTAATTGGGTTAGCTTTTAGAGGGTATATGGAGTGGATTGAAATCAACGGATCCATATTCAGACCTACAAGGCTACATGACAAATTAAATCCTCCAAATTTAGAGGGAAAACAAGGCCCCACTCCTTTGGCCTCCGTCTCCTTCGCCTTTTCTCCTCCATCCCCCTCCACCCTCCTTCCAGTTTTTGTATCCAAACAATGCGTTAAGACATTTTTTCATTCTTGCCCGGGGCCACTTAACAAAAAGTTATTGATTGACGCTGATTGCCAAAAGGACTCCCTCTACTTACTTTTCTACAATTTCTCTCAAGTCACAACTTACTTCCCTTCTGGATGTCAAGCAAAACTAAAGTAGAACTTGAACACAACAATCAAATCCCAATAATCCATAAAGATCTATTATAGCCATGGAAGTCCCTCACTTTCTTAGCGAGGGTTTGCCACGTATACCACTTCAACGACGTAAAGCACGCACATCTTAATAGGTGGAGTTTATACGACACTAGATCTACAATTCATCAGATATGTTGAGCATAAAACAAGCTACGCACTCTCATTCTCTATTGCTCTCTAGGAACTTGGGTTTTCACTTGGAAATAAATGTAGGAGAAAATTACAATTGTGGTTATTTTGGTAATTAATTATTAAATATGTGCAATAGCCAAAGGATCCCTCGAGCTAGTGCTTAAGCGTCTAGTGCAAGGAATTGGAATAATGTGACTATAATAATTTGAAGTAATAAGTAAATGTGTCCAACATCTAAGTATGGCATAGAATAGTAAACTAGTGACAAACTTTGTTACTATTTCGGGATTAATTGATGAAAGCATCTTTATTTTTATACCAGCTTTCCAAAATTTATACCTTATATAAATTTACTTCAAAACTCCTACCTTACGCGAACATTTCCTCCAAACTCCCAGCAAAAGCTAATTTGATGGAAAAAAAGACATTCCTTTTAATGAAAATCAATCGCCTCCATTTTTGCCAAAAGTCTTTCGTACTGAAGTTACGAGAGGGAGGCCACTAGTGATCAATATTTGTAGTAAAATGACAAATTTCTTTGCCAATTTTGGCTTTCAGTAGAATTTCGGAAGAAATGTTCATATATGGTATGAGTTTTGAAGAAAATTTATAAGGTATAAATTTTTGGAAAAAGTAATTTACAAAAGGTGATTTTTGTTAATTAACTTTATTATAGTGCTAGGTTCCATTTTATGAGAAGCCAACTGTGAGCTATAGTAGTGAAGAAGCTATTTTTGTGGAAGAAGTGAGGTGGATGTGCTGGGCACTTTTCTCTTCCTCTTCTTAATGGTGTACATTTGGTAATACTATCATCATAAATAACTAAGTAGAAGCAAACTCTTTGGAAAATGGTTTGTGCTGCAAGAACAACCATAGGCATTAGTACTGATTCTTATATAAGACAAGACGGTCTTGTGATAATTTTTACTAAGACTACTTTCCTATGACCTTTTGTAAATTTTTAGTCACCCTTTTACTGACGTCAGTGGCCCTTATATTTAGCATCCATTTTTTATACGTTAGTAGCCATCTTCCATTGGTAGTGGCAAATTTTATATGTAAACTCGTATTATACGAGTTACCTGGGCATAAATTGTTAGTTTCTGCAGAATTTTTTAGGTGTAGAAGGTCCCACACTATTATATTGAAAGACCAGCAGACTGTCTTATAAGAGAGTTACCTGGGCATAAATTGTTAGTTTCTGCAGAATTTTCGTCAATATTTTGTGTACTCGTGGGTACATTTGGCTGAATGTTCAATACGGTGTCTTTCTTGCGAGTTTTTGTTAAGATATTACCTTTCAAGGTTTTTGTGGAAGAGAAAAAAGTACACTTGTAACATTACGTCGGTTAATTTGAATTGCCTTTGCATCACCCAAGTGAAGTGTATCAAAGATTCAAAGCTCTACTTGTTCAACTTTGGTTATCAGGTGAGACTATCTCACATTTGGAAATGCGAGACACAGAAAATCATAATGTACATCTCCGTATGTGTGAGACTGCATTGTTTGAGAATTTGTGGTTGAGCTTGTGAAGGTTGGATTGAAAAGATGGTGACTTTATTTGGTGAAGGAGTTTCAGGAGTGTGTAATAATTCAAACTTAAATGGTCATTTAGATGTCTTTGCCAGCAATGCCTTGGAAAAGCTAATCCATCACTTCATAGTCTTCACCGTGTTTTTTGCATTTTTATGGAGGTTTTTCCTTGTCAGAAACTATCTTTTTATTTAGGGTCATTTGTGAACAACTACCTCTTTTTTGGCTTTCCACTATCTTTTATCTCTTCTTTTTGCAAAGGACTACCAAAAAACCACTTCTGGCGATAAAAAGTCAACTTTCCGGTGTTGACTTGCCATTTTCATGTTAAATCGAACTTTTTCCTTCAGAACCCTAATAATCGACGATAAAGATCAATTAAACCCAACATTAATCACTTCAATTTGTCCATCTCTTACCCGAATCAAAATCCTAATTCATCGAAACAAAGTCACCATCAAGATTTATCTCAACATAGTAAAATTTTTTCAACAATTATGATTTATTATGGGCAAAATCAGCGCTTAGTGTTAACTATTCGAAAATCATTCACTTGTGTGCTATCTCATTAGTTTTATTATGCCCTCCATCTTTGCCATGGAGAGAAATTTTTTATATGTCTGACTTGACTCGGATGGACATTAGGTTGATGAACTATGAGTAGTCTATATGGTTGTCGAAATGTAAGGGCGGAGGTGAAGGTGGCAGTAAAGGTAACGAGGGAGAGGGAGAGGGAGAGGGTTGATAAGTTGGTATTACTTGGAAGAGACTTTTGATAGGGCAATGGGTATGGAGAGGTGTTTTTTCAGATTTGGAAGTGAATTTTTGATAGTCTTTTTGCAAAAAGTAGAAATAAAGTCAGTGGAAAGCCAAAAGAAGAAAGGTATTGTTCACAAATGACCCTAAATAAAAGCTAGTTTTTGACAAAAAAAAACCCCTTTCATGGATACCAAACCAAAGTCCTCTTTTTTCTTTCTAACACGTTCCTCTGGCTCTGTCGGTTATGCTTCTTACTGCTCCTGACTTGATTTCTTTTTATTTGAATGCATTTGCAGTTTGGTGTCTGGGATGAGCAATACTAAAATTGTGGATCGCTTTTTCGACAAATCAAACTGGTGCATTATTCTGGAGAAAACTCAATGACAGTTTGTTCAAAGCTTCAAAAATGAGGGAGCCTTGGTATGGAGAATTGTTGTGGTTGTGTACTGTTATTTTCTGGTGTTGCATTTCGACCCTTCTTTTCCAGATTCATCTGGGTGAATGACACCCAACAATAGTCTTGCTGAATTTGTTTCCTTCTGTAATTTTGTGCTCTGCTTATCTTGTTTTCTGATATCATATTCGCCTTTGAGCTTTATTTTAAGATGAATTATCCCTCTTCAATTTTGTAGCCTGATCAGAATTGAATCTTAACAGAGTATTGTTCAGTAGCTCTTGTATTTAGGTTCTAAAACATCTCGACTGTTATATTGGTTTGGCCAACACGGGCCTGATAGACTGATACGATTTCAAACGAAATCCAAGTCAGTCTAGCAAACCATAAACATGCCATGAAATATTTAAATGCTGTATAGACCATCTACATATTAAAGACTGGCAGTCGCGGATTCATCTGCTTCTAGTATTCTCGCACCTCGTAATTTCAAGTTAGTGATTAACTCAAAGTAAACCCCATGTTGTCTTTCAGTTTGCCTTGTTTGTTTGGAAGTAGGGTTCAAAAGTCTTTGACGTCTTTGGGTAGGACAATATCGTCTAATAATGAGTATGTTCTTTAACTTTCAAGAACTTGCAAAGTATGATCCATCTCTCACTCAATCATCAAAATTTAGAAGAGCCCAAAGAATAAAATGGTAAGGCCATCCATATTTCCACATCTTGAAATGACACTCTCCCTCCCTTTTTCAAGGTTTTCGAAACAAAGTGTCACGTTTCTATGTTGTTCAAGTGGTAGTCTGTATTCCATGTCCTAGGTTATCAGCGATACAAAAAAATAAAAAAGAGTCAAGATAAGTTGGGTAGCCGGTAGTTGTAAAGTCTAGTGGTTAAAAGTTGGGTGTTCTCAAAGAGCTCGGGTTTTAGTTTTCCCAATAGTATTATTGTCGAGTATTTATACATGAGGTCACGCCTTCTAGATTTTAGAGTCTGTCACACAAAAACAAAAAAGAAAAACAACAACAACAACAACAACAACCGGGTATGACAATTTATACCTACTGTTAGTATCGGTATGTATCATGTATGTAGTCTCAAGTAGGCCGTAGTTTGTGTACGGTGTACCAAACTCTTTAAGGAAAGAGAAAAGACATGTGTTAATATTGTAAGTTCCGTCCAAATGGAGAGTAGCCTAAAACCATTAAAAAATAAATATCATGTGTTTTATATAGATAACAATTATATTTAAGAGGGGAAAAAAACGTAAATAAAAATCTGCAACAAAATAGAATAATAAATTTAAATCGTGAACAAATAAAATCAATTTAAAAGAAAAAGAATAAAAACATTAACGAAAATAAGTCAAAATAACACGCAAGGGAGTTGTCTAGTGATTAACACGTGGGTGTTTCTAAGAGTCTCAGTTTCAAGCTTCCCAAATAGCAATTGAAATATTTATTGTCTGGCGCTATGCCTTATAGACTTCGAGTTTGTCACCCTCGGGTGGTTTAACTGGTATGTGTTTTTTGAATGCTATCATGTACGCCCGAGGGTTTACTCAGTTGCGCACAAAAGATAGCGGTTGCGATTGCTCGTTACCAAAGAAAATGAATCAAAATAATGTTTTTGTTATTTATTTTGGGAAGATAACCTTGGGACTAGGTACGGCAATGTATCATGGACCCTAGCCTAATTGGGTAGGATATGAGTCCCAAAGTGTTGAACTCATTAGATATGGGTAGGATATAAATCCCAAATTTTTGAACTCATTGGATATGAGTTCAATGATTTAAAAACGAGTTTGTATATGGCTACCCAACAAGACCCAGATCCTATTTTAAAGTCTTAGACCCATTTCTAATAATTAAAAAAATTAGAAATTAAAAAGAAAATTTTTAGCTTTGGAGAATTTTTTTTAGCTTTTAAATTATTTTGGTGTTTGGCCAAAAACACTTTGAAAATTTAGGCAAACACACACTTAAATAGATAGATGATTTTAGAGTTTTTGAGAATTTACTTTTAACTTTTAAGCAATGTTAGTGTTTGTCCAAACAATGTTTTTAAGTCTAAAAACACTATAAAAAATTATGTCAAACACACTCAACACATGTCATTCTCCAAGAGTGATAAGCGTCTTTTTTTCTTTTTTTCTTCTTTTTTAATATGGGTTTGATTTTGGACCAACGCGGTCATCCAGACTTAGGTCGGATTCGTAGGGTTTGGATATTTTCTTTTTTAAAAGGAAAGGAAACTAGGTCGATTACAATTGACCCATAACATCCTCGCTGATGAGTTGTAGGTAGACCTGTCAAACGGGTCGGGCGGGTCGGGTCGGGTCAAATACGGGTCTCAGGTCAGGTTAGGGTCAGAATACGGGTAAAAAAAAGTTTATAACGTCTTATATTTTATCATTTCAACCGAAAAAACGTACTTTTTAAAATTAAATCGTATTTGATATTATTAATATGATTATATTCATTGTTTCTCGTACTTATATTAAAACAATTATTAAAATTAAATTATTTAATATTTATTTATTATTTTATGATACAAAAGTAATATAAAATAGATTTTAATTTAATTTTTAAATTTCAAATATTAAAATAACGGGTCGGGTCGGGTTGGACCTTAAAATAAACGAGTCATTTCGGGTTCGGGTCATTTCGGATCGCGAGCCAAAATTTACAGGTCTTTGATCCTAAAAAAGGGTCAGGTTTTGGGTCGGGTCATATTTTGACAGGTCTAGTCGTAGGGTTTGGATATGAACTAGCCATTTGAATCCATCGAAAATAGGTAGAATATGGGTCTAACGTTGACATAACGGATATGAATATGGGTTTTAAAGGACCCTCTACGGCTCTATAATCTACATCCTACCCATTGTCATCTCTAATCGAGTAATTGGGTATTTTTGTTGGTAAAAGTAATTAAGAAAAAAAAAAGTAATTAAGAAAAGAAATAAAAAAAGTAAAGCTCACTATAGTTGGACTTTGTAGTTACTCCTCCAAAAAAACAAACGTTGGCATACCGCCGCCGCTCACCGCATCTGCCGCCGTCTTCCCTCCTCTCGCCGACGCGCGGTAAGTGTTCCATGCTCTAATCAATACCCATTAATTAAATCTAATTCTTATGGTATGTAAGTAATACTCCATTTATTATTGTATGTGTAGGTAGTTTATTTAAAATGGCAGATAAGGGTTTAGGTTATGTTCCTGCTCCCGAATTCAAGGAAGATACTTATGATTCTCTTTTTGATATTCAATTCAATGATAATACTGAGCTTTGGCTGCTTCAGTTACCTGATGACCAGGTTTATTATTATTATTATTATTATTATTATCTCAACTTTCATTTTTTTCAAGTATTATTGTTGTCTGTTTTGTTGTTAATGTTTGTGTGTATCGCTGTTTGTGTTACCCGGCCCCAATTTGATTTTATGATTTTTACTGAAGCGGTTTTAGACTAGTGGTTAAGATGGAGGTAATATCGTCAATGGCAAATTCTTGTTTCAGTTGGCCACTTTTTGTCCGAAGGTTCAGACGGGGTTTTGTGACCACTTTATCATAAAATGTAACCACAATGCTACAGCCAGAGTTACAACTTATGGTAACTTGTTTTCCAATTTCGGACGAGAATAGGCCGTCTGAAGGGAGATCAACTCATCGACAATAGATATTGGTTTGAATCCATTTTATTGAACTGGTCTTTTGCATTATCTTACTTTAAGTCTTTAACCCTAAAAAGTCTATTCTTTTGGTTAGTAATCTTGGTTGGACTTGATACTCCTCTCTCTATCCTTGCCAAACATCTCAAGTAACTTGTATGTCACGGAGAATTGCATATTGCTTCTTACTTGTGTACTGTTATCCTAGCATTAGTTTTATTCTAATTTGCGATGCAAGAAAAGGTTCATTTTTTGCGAGTCGAGTAGAAGAAGTGACTGCTTTTCCGCTTGTGTGCTTTTGATGGCTATTTCACTTTATTATACGAGTTTCATGTGATTCAAATTTCGGAACTTGGTACTTTCTATGTGGCTTTCGATGTCTGTGCTCTTTATGTATTCAGTGAATATTAATGTATTTTTGAATCGTGTAATGCTCATTACTTATCAGACTTTATTTGTAGATCTTTTTATTATGAAATTGTTTTACCTCCCTTGAGAAGTTTTCAGTAGGTTGGCCACCATCGAAAGTCTTTCCCTTCGCCAGTAATAGTTTTTTAAAAAACTTCCGTTCAATTGAAGTTGCAGTTCAACTAGCGAGTTACCTTATCATCGTAACTCATAAGCGGGAAAAAACTCTCCAAACACCAATGCTATTTTGAATCTGTTTTTGTTAAAATTTTAAGTTAGTATTACGTAACTCCTATCAGTTTGGGATTACGACTTTGTTGTTGTTATTGTTCTTTCTGTACTTAGTTTAGGTAGTAAGGGACATCCTGTCTCTCAATGTCGGAGATTTCTTTTGAACCCATTTGGCCACTTTCTCACTGCTTTAAACTACATCAGGAGTAGTATTAAGAATGCAGTGGGTTCTGGAGGCCTTAATAATAACTCGTAGATGTTTTGCTGTTCCATTGTGATGTAACTCTTTGGTTGTACTGTTTGGTTAATGACTTGAACGTTGGCTTCGCTGCATAATTGGATTGAAGCAAAACCAGATTGGTGCATTTATATTGAACTAATTTTAATTGCTTGTTATATGATCCCAGTAGATTGATTACTAGCACAAACATAAACAACACTAAAATAGCTTACCATCTATTAGGATCCTTGTCATATCACATATGTTACCAGCATATATTATTATGTGTGGATTTTTTTTTCTTTTTTGTTTTTTTTAATATAGAAAAGTGAGTAATCTGTTTGAGCTAGATATATCATATAACTGATGTCATTGGGAACTTACTGTTATCAGCCTTTAATCTGTGTGTGCATTTGTACAACGGCTTGAAGCAGGTGTTTTTTTTACTTTTTTTTTTCTGCTTCTCTTAAATGAATATTTTTTGGCTAGGTACCTATTGGACCTGCTAACGATGTGTCATGATTTATTTGATCCAATACTGCCTTATGCTTTAGATGTTCTCTGTTAACGTTCTTTGTTGTTGCAGTTTCCTGATATTGATGGCGAAATTTTGACATTGGATCTTGATCAAGATGGAGAGTTGGGCAGTGTAAAAGGACCAGATGGTATGTTTCTTTTCCTAATGAAGTCCTCCCTGCTTCAGAAAGTAATTGAAAAAAGGAATTGTGACTGCTACACTTCTATAAGAGTTACTCGCGATTCACAAATATAATGTTTGATTATACTCTATTGATGCAGGTACTGTTTACAGTCTGGTCAACTTCCCATCTGAGGTAGCTGATACAACTGTTTTTCAACCAACTCCATCTGGGACAAAAATCGGTATGTACCTGGGGCTGTCATTGGTCAATCTATATTTGTGTTATTTTTCTCATGGATGGAAACAAAAAAGAGGTTCCTTTCTACTAATGTTTAATATATTAACAAGAGTGTTTATACGTTTAGTTCGTACACAATTATTGAGATCATGTCAATCTTATTAAAAGTTTCAGCTTCTCATTTTCTCTTTACCACCATTAGTTCCCTCCTTTTCTCCTTTCTTATGCTCTCCATTTACAAAGTTATAATCACCTCAGTCGAAGCGAGCCCTTTGTGATGACGCCTTGTTGAAACTGCTTTCAATAACTTATTACTCATTTTTACATCACACCTATCATAAAAAGATGGAAAGAAAGTTGGAAGAAGGGTAAAGAAAGACTTCTTATTGGCAGTCTCTCTGATTTATCATGAAATAAGACCCGGATAGGCCTTAGCGCTTAGTAAGAGACTCCTAATTTGCTAGCTGTCTTGTTCTATTTTGCGATCTTGAATCTCTTTTTTCCCTTTATGCAGTGGGAAAAATATCTCGGCATATTTCCCTAATTCATTATCCTGAGCCAAACCATGGAACAGCTGATGTTGCTTCCAAGAAGCGGAAGCCAGTGAGCTCTAAGACAACTTTTACAAAATCTCAGTTTTCAACTCCCTCACGAACTACAACACACAAAAATATATCATCGCAAAGCAGCGGCAGGAAACGTATGACTACTGAAAGCGGCGGTACGCCCAGAAGTGAACGATCAAGGCAGAGTGGAGACTCGGGTCGCGGTCACAGTGGTGTTAGTACAGTCTCAGGGTCATCTGAGCAATCTCATTATAAAAAATCAAAGTGAAGAGTGATGGTATGTTTTTTTCTGTGTTGATTGGTAGTATTTGTATCAGTTTTTCGTTTAGCAGAACACTTTGTGCGACTTATTAAGTCATTTTTCTATATGCTATTGAAATCTATCTTTGCCGGAAATGTTTGCCAGTTTAGCCATTGTATTTGAGGCTCGTGAGGAATTAACTAATTTTATCTTATAACATTGAGATCAGAAAAATCAACAAAAACTTTTTTTTTTGCTTCAACGCAGTGGTCCACTTTGGCTAATCACTAATGACAACACAAGAATTTGCAAATGTCGTTGAAGTTGCATTTCATATAATTTTAGATTTCCTATGAATTAATGAAAGTTGTTTGGTTGCATATGTGAATTTGAATTCTCCGGGGATTACCAATTATTTATGGGTTTAGAGGTAACCAATTATTTATGGGTTTAGAGGTAACCAAAGACAAATTGTATGCAACCTTTGAATGAAAATGGTTGGAGACAATTTTTTTAGTTTCGAGAAAATACATCATGAGGTAAACTCAAGTTGTGCTTAGATTAAGAAGTGCTAAAGTTGAGAGTAAGACGATGATGCTATGTAGCTCATATTTTGTTGGAAGTATGCAGCTTGTGTTGATCCTAGAGAAGTTGTTGCAATGACGAAGCTGATGTTGTTTTGGTAGATATTTAAATATACGTGTAACTTTAATCCTTTTATCGTCCTGTTTGCATGAAGTGGTTTAGTGCTGACGAAATTCATAGAGTTATTCTGTTTGGTACTACTTGGAGGCGCATGACATGTGATGCGATCCTTGTTTCACAGAATCGCGACAAATGATACTCCGTACATGCTAGGTTTTTTAAGTTTGTACCCTCGAGGACAAGGGTACTTTCATCGGCGAGGGTATGGTACAAGCTCCATATAGGCGGGATTATCGGTCACTTTGATTGGTTTCGGATGTGTTCTGGTCTATTTAAGATGTGTGATTGCATAATTTAGATGTGTTATTTTAGTTTCAATACACTTTTTATCAGATGATTTCTTTCGAGCTAGTTTCCAACATAAGTCTCTACGAGTCTTACTCATTTTCGGTTGGTTAAGAAAGTTTGCTTGGTAAAAATTTGATACACCAACTTTGCAATATTATTCATAGGGTTTATTATCAATTGGTTATTTATTTTAATTTGTAATTTTAATTGTGATTTAAAATTAGCTATTCCGTGTTACTTTGGGTCATTTTGATTGGGCTAGTTACAAGTTTTCATTTTTTTGTATGGTTATTTATTTTAGCCTTATATTCCCTTTGTCCCGCCATTTGTTTACCATTTCAATTTAGGCTGTCTCATTCATTTGGTTACCTAAAGAGACTATTGTTCACTTGTCATTTAATAAGTATAACCACAAATGATCCCCTATCTCTTTACTTAATATTTGTGCTAAAAGCAAAGATAAACAACCGGGACAGATCGAGTATAAGTGATTCATGATGCACGTATTTCTTACAAAAAAAAATTCGAGGGGTATATATATATATATATATATATATAGAATTAGGATCACATGAGTCCACCCTAAATATTTGAGTCCGTGAGTCCTAATCTCAACCGTCAGATAAGAGAGATCAAAGGCTGAGATCATTCGCGGATTAGTGAGGGTATTTGAGTCATTTACTAGGTTATTATATATACTCACATGACCAGCCATCTTTTCATTCTAATTCATTCACTTTCTCTCTCTACCCTCTCTCTTCCGCACTCATCTGCTTCTTCAACACTCTACTTAGCTTGTGACCTAATTTGCTCCAGCAATTGTTTTCTTCATCATTTCTAGCACTTCAATTCCAGGTAAATTATTTTTTGTCCTTCTATTAAAAGTTTTAGTTACTTTTTCAATCTTGAATTGTTTCTAATTTGTTTTTTGATTGATGTATTATTATCATCTTTTTTTTGTATGAATTGATAATCACTATCATAATTTTCGTTTATTTCTGCTTTTCGCATTATTATGAGTTGTATATTCGGTAAATTTGTTCAGATCTGTGTTTTAATCGATTTTTCATTCAAGTAAATACTTGTTATTGTTTGAGTAATTAATTAATGTAGTTTGATTGATGTATTATCATCATCTTTTTTTTGTATGAATTGATAATCACTATCATAATTTTCGTTTATTTCTGCTTTTCGCGTTATTATGACTTGTATACTTAGGAAATTTGTTCAGATTTTTGTTTTCATCGAGTTTTCATTCAAGTAAATACTTGTTATTGTTTAACTAATTAATGTAAATTAGTATCACATGTCATTCTCAATAGTATCACACACTGAAATATACTTTAATGTATGGCTGTTCAACTAATTAATTAATGTAAATTAGTATCACACGTTATTCTTAATAGTATCACGATCTGAAATATATTGTAATACATTATTGTTTTAATAATTTCTTCATATCAGTATCACACATTATTCTAAATAGTATCACATGCTATACTTAACAGTATCACAATTTGAATTACAGTGTATTGTATATTACTCTTTCATGTCATGACCTATTGCCTCAAACCCTTGCAGTAGATTACACTTCTTAACCTGTTAAATATACAAAACTTAAGTAAACATTCATTATTTTATCTTTGTGTATTTCCTTTAGTCTTAATGATGATATTAAGATGATGTATTGTTCTTTTTATTGTTCCTTTTATGCACGTTGGTTAAGAGTTTGTATGCCGTCAACTGAGCAAAACATCAACGTTTTAGTCATTCTCTTAAAAACAATATTTTTTGATATTGTTTGATGTCGATTTCCATCTTTATCTCCTTGTGCAAATAAAGACAACATGCAATCTTTAAAGCGGAGTGTGCGCCCATAAAATATTAATTAAGGTGGTAGTGTTGAAATGAGATAGTGTTGTGCACAATGGTTGGGGGTTGACGAAGCGTTCATATATATAAATAGTTGACTTACTACTCTGATGGGTAAATAAACTAGTGCTCGTTCAAGGGTTAATACGCTTCGATCCTTGAGAATAACTTTTTTAATAACGCTCCTCTTTGATTTATCATGGCGATTTCTTAAGTTTGTATATATGGTTAAATATTTTTGGATTGTATATATGGTTATATGGCACATCAGGATGAGATAATATTTTGCACTTTGTTTTCCTTTTTGCAGATTTCTTCGCTTTGGGGAGGTTGCTTAAAAGTATGTGGGTAGGATGACGAAGTCTACAGTATATCATCAATTGAGGAAATCATATTTTTTTTAATTCATTTCTTGTATAAAAACAAATTTGTTTTATTCTTAGATATTGTTCTAAGCGGCTATAAATTTGTATCTGTTTCCATTTTTAAGTTGTCATAGAAATATCATAGTAAGATATTATAGTTGTATCAGGATTTGCAATTTTTTATGTTATTAAATAAACAATCATACAGTTTTTAACGTATTTCATTTTTTTGGTAAACAATAACACACGATTGTTAAACAATATCACAAGTTGTATTAAAAAATATCACACCCGATTAGAAACAATATCACCTTTCATTACAATACATCAATTGACTTTGAGAACAACATATAGCACTAGTGGTTTAACAATATCACTAGATGTCGCAAACAATAGCACACTGTATAAGAAACAATATCAAATGATTTGGTAAACCATACCACACTACTGGCTTAACGATTAAATACCTAATTAGAAACAGTAACTCCTTTCATGACACAATATCAATTGACCTGAGAACAATATCACACTATTGGTTTAACATTATCAATAGATATCACAAACAATATTACACTTTATAAGAAACAATATCAAATTATTTGGTAAACAATACCACACTAGAAGCTTAACAATATCACAGATTTGGTGAAAATTATCACACTTCAGCCAAAACAATATCACATTAGAAAGGAAACTTCTAATCCTTCAACCTTCTGCTATTCAAACACAATATCACTGCATATGAGATAAAATATCATTGCTTCTCCTAAACAATATCACAAAATACCAGCAGCAATATTAGTTAAATCACAACTATATTCGATAAATATCCTTCCAAAATTACACTAATCATTATTGCATATTCAGTAAAAGTCTCCACATCATCCCCATGCTTATCTTCGCTGCCATTGTCGTTGTTCAAGTTAGTAACATCATTAAATTCCTCATCTTTTTCTTTATCTGCGCAATCCAAATTCCTCCGTATTTCTTGATCAAATCTTTTTACTGAATTTCAACATCTCTGTCCAAATATCAAATGACGGTAGCCCTTGCTTTTCATTCTTCTTCTCACAAAATACTAGTTAATCTGGAAAAAAATTGATGATTAAGTAGCATTATTAATCTTCACATTTAATATCAAGCACACAAACAAATATATATCAACATTACTTGTTTAAGTGAACATTATGAAGGATCAATTTTTCATTTTCAACTACATTGTTAAACAAATTCAATTTTTACATTATGAAACCCTAACTTTCACGATTATACAATGTTAAACCCTAATTTTCTCAAGTAGCAGTAATATTCGTATTCAATATCACATTATGCAAACAAAAGTATCAGAATCATTGAAAAACAATATCACATTTTCAAAGATTATTTATTCCTATCAACTTTCAGTATCATAACCAACATGTATATCGTCACTACTCATTAACTGAACGCCTAAGATCAATTTCTCAATTAATTTGTCAAACAAATTGAATTTTATAATATGAAACCCTAATTTTCACAAATAAACAATATTAAACCCTAATTTTCGTTATTAAATAAACTAAATAAAGTATCTAATAAACAACTACAACTACAATAGTTGATATGAATTGAAGAATATGTTGATTTAATCACCCAAAACTGTATGAAATCATGTATGAGTAAAATATGTAGAAATTGAAAGCAAAAAGATGAATATACCAAAAATCACTCAACAATATGTTCAATCACTCGATATTGTTTAAATTCTTCTCATTCACCATAAAAACAATAATTTCTAACAGTATGAACATTCATAAACAATGTAATAGTACGATTTAACTGAAATCGCATAATAAAAATAAAAACAGCAAAATTGAATTTACCACAACGATTTTGGAGAGAAATCAACGTAGATTATACAATGTAGTTGTAATCTAGTTGAAATGGAGTTGAAATATTATGATTTCAGCAAGTTTTTAGATAGATTTTAGTGAGATTTTGTTTGTTAATGTTTGAGTTGAAACTTTTGGAGAGAGAAAGGGGGATACGTGGGAAAAAAGCCAAATTTGTTAGCTTAATTTAGGCGCCTACGTGTCATCATCACAACCCTCTATTTTTCTTTTATCAACGGCTGTTATTTGGACTCATGGACTCAAATATATAGGTGGACTCACCGGATCCCGCCTCTTTTTATATATATATATATATATATATATATATATATATATATGCATCAATTGAATCACTTTTTTTGAGAAAAATGAGACATCTAAGTTATACAAGCCAAGATATCTCATTCATTAACTAATAAGAGATTGAAAAACGGGTAAAGGTTGATTGGATTGCGGATATAAAATGAAATTCTTGATCATCAATAGTGATTTGATTGATTGATGAAGAAGAGAGAAGATTTTTGATTCAAGGGCATTTCTATTAGTTAGTCTTCATTAAGACGGAGATGACAAATATGATAAAATTTGGTAATATACTTTTACATATATTTGAATAAATTAATGCTTAAAATGATCGTAAATATTAAAATGAAACAATATAGATAAATGAAGGGTTAATAGGTTAATAGTAAGATCAAAGGTATTTTTAAGCAATAATACACCGTCGGCGCAAGTCTGGGACATGTTTGTTTTGGTTTGATTCTTACTCGCTAGTTTCGTTTTGCTATGTTTTCCTTCGTTAGTTGGTCTTATTGAAGACGGGTATATCCATTTTCATTGTAGATAAATGGAAGAGTAAGTGGGAAACTAAATGGATTATCACTTGCACTTCCACGTGCCTGATGCCTCCTTGTAAAAAGGGATTCGACCCGTCTTCATTCATTGAAGACGCATATATCCCGTCTCCCATGAGAATTTTGGTTACACCGTAGTACTTTCGCTTCGTATTTTCATGTCATGTCAAGTTGCATTTGAACTTGTCTTATTATTGTGGAGATTGTTATTGAATAATTGTGAATTGTGATAATGAACTATTTGATAAACATTACGGAGTATTAGTTTAGCGTTAAGAGTATGCAGAATTTTGTTTCTGTTGCGTTGTCGAGTAGGTAGAGTTTATCGTATGAGAATAACATATGAGTTTTTATAAAGACATAATAAAATGGAAATTATTTTCTTAACTCTAGTAGAGTTATTTAACAACTTTATAGAATTCAAATCCGTACTTTGTTTTCAAAATAATATTTACTGCGGTTACAAACTCCATGTTTTCACCAAGATAATTTAGTTTTGGTAATGTCAATTAAAAGTTCAACGAAAAAAGGTAGCTGTGAGATAGCGATATATCGACTAAAAGAGTTCTGGTTTAGTGAAAATGTTCATTTTTTGTAAAGAAACAAGGGGAGTACTCCCTCCGATTTTGAGTGTTCTTCCCTTTCATCTAATATATGTGAGGAGTATTATATTGAAAGGGGAAGAACACTCAAAATAGGAGGGAGTATAATATATCAGTAAGTCATCTGTGAGAGATATATTCGTACAAATTTTTAATGGGTCAAGTATATATTAGTTGTGTAGATAAGATAAGCCATTTGTGATTTTTTTATGTTTGTCATAAATGACTTGTCTTTTCTTATCCATGTGGGTGTTATTTATGGAATTGGTTACGCCATACCCAAAATGTATTTTGTCATTCATTATGTGAGAGTATTATTTTAATAGCTAAAGTTTCTACGAGTGTTTTCTGAATGGCAAAATAGATTTTAGAGTGGTGTTAGGGTCACAAATTATTTAACCCGTCAGAAGCTTGTAACAAATATACCCATTGAAAATGAGAACTCGTGAGAATATATTTATATTGGGAGAAATTGTACGTAGGATGGAGCCAAATGGACAGGATGAAAGATATTGTTATAACAGAAACGAGAAAGAACAATAAAGACGATAACACACAAATTTATGTGGTTCACTATTGGTGTGTTAGTTACGTATACAAGGCAGAAGGGAGGAGAGTTTTATTAATGTTGAGAAGTTTACAGAGTTTTCAGATTCAGATTCAGAATGTTATGATATGGATAAACTGCTAGGTTAGGCTTAGAGAGTTTATATACTACTCTCTAAAACCTAATACATAAAACTTAGAAAAGCTCAAAACAGATCATAGGCCCAAAGCAGATTCCTATCCCAAACAGATCATAAGGGCGTTTCACCCTTGGACTCCGACTCGCTAACCGATCAACGATACCCTCGCATATTCACTCGAAGTGGCAACTAAACTAATTAAAGGCATAAATCCAACAGATTTCATACACATGACGTTGATAGGCCCCAGCTATTGCATAACATACACTTATACCAATTACCAAGTTCTCTCACTGGAGACGGGCAATATTCGTCATACCCCTCTCATAATATGCAAATGGAAGGATAAGTGGGGGCTTTATTTATCCTCCACTTGCTTTCCCCACTTGCATATTGTGAGATGACACTATCTATTTTCAGCTTGTGACAGATAATACCCGTTTTGAATGAGAATATGTACACTTATACGGAGTACTTTACAAGCATATTGATGACCCTCTTAACTAACACAAATTCCGTTTCATCTGAAGCTCATTATGCGAATATACAAATATCATTTATCAGTTCGTCTCACTGAAGACAGACACTATCTGTTACAAGCTGAAAATGAATACTACCCATTTGACAATTTGCAAGTGGGAGAGCAAGCCTTCACTTACAATGTCATTTGCATATTGTGAAAGGGGCACTATATCCGTCTTTAACTTGTGACGGATAGTGCCCGTCGTCAATGACGATTTGTGATCATTAATAAAGAATAATACGGAGTAGCTCTATTTTGAGCTAGCAACACTTACTATTGTCGTCCTGAAGAAAAAAACATGTAGTACTTTTGATAGAAAAAATTATCACATCAATTCCTCTCTGGGAAACAAAATGGGATAGTATAATCCCATGGGCTAAAAAATTTAACGCAACAAAGTTTGTTCAATGGACATGCAAGCGATAATTAATTAATCAGTTGTTCTTGCTTTAGACGGGCCATTTTGGTCTGGATAATAAGACGAGATTTTGTAACCATTTTACAGCTACATGTAACCGTTATTGAAAACAAGTTGACATACGTTGTAGTTACATTTAATCAAAATGGCAACATAACCCCGTCTTATTTTTCAGACGAAAATGTTGCGTCTGAAATAAGAATTTGCTCACAATTGTCATGGCGTTACAAGCTTAGTGCTCTCGCATTATCATTACCCAAAAAAATACTGCAAAAATTGTTTCATGATTTACACTCGATTGTTTGTTTTATGGCAATTTTTTTCAATGTTTAGGGAGTAGTCATAATCAATTATAAATCACTTGAATTATTGAACACAAAAAGCAAAATTTTATGGGTATTTTATCTAACTCCGTCACTAACTTTCTTGGTTTTATGTAATCCTAAATATGACTTGGTTGCTCTAGCTTTAGTAGGTAGATTTCTGGAGCTATCTAGTCGGATAGCTCGATTTGTTATATTGTAAGTTATTATCTTCTGCTATCAAAAAACAAAACAAATAGCGTTCATGTGCTTTCAAATTGAGTACGTACACCAAACATTTCTTCTATTTTTAGTGCTCTAAATTTATAAGCAGCCATATGAGTATATGACCGTATATAATGACTTCATAACAACTCCAACCAAAGCATAGATAGTTAGATACATCAATTATATCGAAAATAATTCTAACTCAATTCAATAGGTTCCTTTACATTTGCTCTTTTATCTACTACAAAAGATTTTAGTGAGAAAACATAAAGAGGCATTTGAGTAAGAATTAAAAGAGTATTATTAATGATCGCTAATTCTCATTTAAGACGAACAATGAGCCAATTAACTCGACCTGTCTTCATTGAAGATGGATATGTCTGTCTGCCTTCAATGAGACTTACTGATTAATCATATAACGACAGATCGAGGATTTGTTAAAGTAGAACCTCCATGGAAGTTAGAGAAAGAAACTCCCATGGTTGGAAGTGCTAAGGAACTCTCCATGAGAACCCTTTGTTGATAAGCTTCCACCGTCGCACTCGCTTCGATCATATCTTTGATCATTGTCTTGTAATATTGCTTAAGCCTTTTTAAAGTACAAGAATATCTTAGCTTTAGCCATTTGAGCTTAGCTCTTTTGAAGAGCCTAGCTAAGAAGAAGCCTCGGCGAGGCTTCTTCCCACCTAGTTTGACGGTGGGTACTCGTCGCCCTTTTCGTCGTAGGTGGATTTTGGGGCGGCTAGGGAGTGAAATGGTGGTGGAGTGAGTGGCTAAGGGTTGTTTGTATAGGAAGGCATCGGAGTAAAATGAGGCCATATGTTAAGGATGATGACTTTGGTGTGAAATAATGGAACCAATAATTTGCTTGTAGGGTTTGTTATGATGAGTATTTATAGTCCGAAATGGTTGACATAAAGTTAGGAAAATGCATCTTTGTGTGGGGTGTTAGAAGACCTTACCCAATTATTTCTCATGCAAGCTTTTTCAAACAATATTACATGTAAATGGTAGTGCCTATAACTCTATAAGCATTTGAGATCCTTTTCGTAATTGTATAAAAATAGCGAGTATTCACGTAACTACTAAATCCCGCGCATCAATGTACTCACTTATGCGCATTTTCAAACAATATTAAAGGTAGGGTTATTGTAAACAATAGGTCTCAAATTTGGATCCTCCTCCCTTATATAGTAATTCGACTAAGTGCGTTTCGTTATACAAAAAAAAATCGCCTGAATGATATATCTAAACTCGGTAATTTTAAATTGAGCAATTTTTTGCCAATTTCTCTTTCCCTTTTCTACTTGGACAAATTACTCCCCCCATTCAATCTCAAACACACCATTTCATTTTTTGGCAGTATTCCTATATGAAAATAATCTTCAAATTTCTGAACAATATATAAGAGAGAATATAGTAATGTGAGATCTTGTTTGATTCGTCTTTATATGTAGAATAAGAATATCAAACTTTTATATTTTTTCATAACGTAGAAATCAAGATGTTAATGTTACAATTTGTGCGATGACAAACGTGTAAAACAGAAATGATGTGTATGAGATTGAACAAAGGAAGTATAACTTACATATTTCTGAATTTTGCTTATAAAAAATGTCTAATACTATGTTACTCTTTGTTTTCAATTTTTGTTTCTTCACATAATAATCTTCTATCTACTAAAAAATAGGAAAACTCTAAAAAAAATATGCTTCTCTAAGATGGACTATGAGAAATAAATTTTTTCATGTTGATATTCTGCCGGATTGCTTGAAGATTTATGTCAACTTGCAGGAGCTAACAAGAGGCAAATTTAGTAAAGGATCTACTGGCAAAGATCAACTCTTCATTTTCGTATTTCCATTGTTTAAGTTTTAGTTTTGTACCAAGAAAGTTAAACATGTTGGAAGTTATGGGCTTTTAAGCCTTTGAGTTTTTTCCTTACCATCCCACATAGGAGAGGAAAGGAAGTGTGTATGTATTTATATACACACTCCTTCCCTTACTTGTCACTAGTGGGTAAAGGGGGTCTTTTGTAGAGACTCTGCGAGGTGTTTAATTCAGCTCGCACCGGATCCGTGATTTGAGATTTGGGATTTGGCAATCGCCTGCGGCGGGCTGTGCCTATCTTTTTGGGCCTGAGACGAGTGAGTAAGAGTAAGTCTGTTTTGTTTTGAAAACAGACTGTTGATTTAGTCAGTCAAAGTGACTATTAGTACCTGATTTTCAACAGGTCCACTCTCTGACTGCTACTGCTGCTGCTTTTGAGGAGTAGGGTTTGCTGGAGCAGTTGCTGTATTTTCCTATAAATACAGCAACCTTCTGCTCTCCAAATCACAACAACAATCACTATCTCCTCTCACATTCTCACTCAATTCTCTCTTCCGTTCTAATATTTCTGGGTATAGCTTTTATCATCGTTCCAAGTCTCACAGTTCCGAGTGGACGGAGCTGCGTGGAGACTGTAGTGTTATCCTTGGGGAACTACATGTACTAGCTGATCGCCACCACGGTCATACCGGAGAAATATTTTTCAAGGCAGTGGCTTCTTACCACGGCACTACTACTTAAGTCGGTATATCTAACCTCTGTTTTTTATTGTTACAGCATTTCTCGTCCTACAAAACAATGGTGCTAGTCTAGCCAAAAGGGTTATGAGAATGTAATTGTGTTCTTTACGGCCAAAAAACAATTACATTTTCAACCTAATAAAGTGCAAATAAAATAAGATATTAAACTACATATTGACTAGAATCATCACATTATATTGCCAAAAAAAAAAAACTTACTTTAATTTATTATATTTAATACGGAGTAATAAGTACTACGAAGTAATAATGTTATGTCGTCACTTGTCACCAAAGTGAGATGTTGTCCAAAACTCAAGCCACCAAAGTAGAATTATACAAATCAGTAAATCAGATAGTATAATAGCGGAATTAGGCAAATCTCAGGACGACAAAGTTAAAACAATTTTAAAATAAATTTAATTCAAACGCGTTCAATTCAAAATCGAGAATCGCAACCCATTTTTCAATTTTAATTAACTTGTGTTCGCTTTAAAATTAATATCTACCACCCTAATGTCATAAAAAGGAACTTACATCGGATGTACTATCTCAGATTTAAGTTGTTTTTAAGCTAATATGTATTTTTTTTTAGCTTTTTAATGTTTATAGGTCACCTTTTAATTTTTTTGTCATCAAAACTAAAATTAAATGAGTCTATACGTAATGTTTTTAAGTTATATTATATTTTTTTGAGGTTAATGTTTAAGTAAACAAACTCATAAATTGTGTAGTATAACTTATAATCTTTAAAGTAAAATTCAAAAACTTTTTCATAAAGCTCAAAAATTACAAAATTAGTGGTATTAATCTACTTACAGTCCAAATATTGTTGGGAATCTTGTAAGGTCGAACTTCAATTTATTTTAAATGGATTTCCAATGTGTAGTAAGATGAGCTAAAAGCCAACAGTAGGTCTTGCTTGCGACGGATCGGATCTTGCGACGGGTATTTTGTGAGAGGAAATGGGTTGAGGGGACAAGGTGGGCACCCCCCATGTGCTTCTCCACTCACCCTTGATGGGTATTTTGTGAGAGAATATGGTATCCGTCTTAAGCTTGCGACGGATAGTGTCCGTCACAAATGAGAATTTGTGAAAAGCCAAAGAATTTGTGATAATAATATAGGGAGTAAAAAATTCCATGATGCTTCTTCTCAAAAAAAAATTTACATGAGGCTTGCATTATTTTACACAGCAAAATTGAGGGGAAGGTCAGGCCAGGCCAATCTACCCGCATATCGACTATTGCACTGTCCCAAAAGCCACAAGGTTTAACAGCATTTCAGGTACCCTAAAAAGTCACCTTTTTTACTTAATAACTTGATAATTAATTATATAAGTTTATGAGTATTATGACTAATTGTGACCTCATTAATTAGAACTTGTTAACAACTTTGATTTTTATGTTGTATATATTAGCATGCAAAAATATTACATATGAATTATACTTCCAAGTATTTTTGTGAGAAGCAAACACAGTAAGTATTAACGTTCAATTTCACATAAATCAACATACTCCCTCCTAGTCGATCATTTCTTCCCTCTTTCCTTATTGGGTAAGTCGGGTTTTCTTCCCTCTTTCCCTTTTTGGATGTGGGGTTGTGTGTTTTGTGTGGTCTAAATTCATTTGTATGTGGAGTAGTGTGTTTTGTGTGGTCCAAATTCATTTACTTAATTTTTGTGTAAAAGGGAAAGGGGAAGAAATGAGTGACTAGGAGGGAGTATTATACAAGGTAATTAGATATAGATATGGAAAAATAATCAGTCCGAGTCGGGTCAGTTTCGATGTGTCATATTTTTGGGTTCGATCGGGTGAGGTCGGGTCATTTGGAGTTTCATGTCATTTTTAGGTCAAACATGTCATATTTTTTAGTCGGTTCATTTTCGAGACAATTATTAAGAGTAAAAAGGTACATTTTAGATTATTAAATATTTATATGTTAGTTTTGATAAGTAATTCTTTATTTCAACGTTAATAATATTAAGTGAAATTTCATATTAGTCACTTTAAGTATCTTTTGTCGGCTTATTTTCATATTACGTAGTTTCGGATCGAGTCACTTACAGGTCAACAAATCTCGGACCATCTTCGCGTCGGGTCAGGTCGGTTCGGGTTTCTGGTAATCGCTCGAAAGATGTGCTAACAAAGGGCGCGGGTGGTTGTGAGCGGTGGGCAATAAGTGTTGGGTAAGTCGCTAACACAGGCATGTCAGGTTGGTAGTATAAGAACCTTACCCAACACCGTCGTAACACAACCCCACGAAGATGAGATATTGAGATGTACACCTTTAGGTCCATTAAATTCTCACTTAAGCCTAAGGCACAAGGCCTTTTTACTATTATTATGGTTGGTGGAGTGACTTATAAACATATCATAAGCACCTCAATTTACCGATATTGGACAGCTTAACCTCATATCTCTTGGGGTGTTACATACTCCCTCCTCACTTAAAGAACACAACGTTCGTTCCTCGTTGTGCCTTAGCGCTGATCGCAGCCAACCTTAGAATCGTCCCCGCTAGGTGGGTGACCTAGATACTCTCGATCATAGGATCACCACTAGGGGTGTTCATGATTAACCCAACCGAAATAACCGAAAACCGCAAATTTTTTGGGTTTAATTAACCGAACCGAAATATTTAAACGGTTCGGTGAACCGAACCGAATTAATACATGTCGAACCGGTTCGGTTTCGGCTCATGATTTGAAAAAACCGATAAACCGAACCGAACCGAAATTAGAGGCCTTTAGAATTATGTGTTGGGCCAGCCCAATATATAAGAATTAAAAGTAACCCTAACTCATTTATTCTGTCATTCCTCACGCACAATCCCATCTCCATCTCCCTCCTCACGCCTTCATCTCCCTCTACCTTTGTGCCAACTTACAAACTCCGGCGCTCTCATCACTCCGCAGCCGTTCTTTTCTCTTTTTCTTTATTTCTTAAACTGGTCTTCTTCATCATTGCATTCTACACTCGTCAACTTTCGGCAGCGTTTGCCATAAATGTGAAGGCATCAAATGTGGGTTCATCATGAAAGTGGTCTTGATGTAAAGGATATATGAGCAAGAGATGAGATAAGAAACTAATTAAGGAAATTATGTTAAGAGTTATGTTTACTTGGTGTAAGTAAATCATTTAAGGAAATTATGTCCATCATCTTAGAGTTATGTTTACTGATTTATGGAGTATAATTTTGTGTCCTTAATTAAAGAAAATTATTATATAAAGTTATTGCTTTGTTCTAAGATGGGAAAACCTCGGTAATGGATCTTCTAATGCCTTCTAATTTGCAGGTTTCAAGATTTTGAAACGGTTCCGGTTATCCGGTAAAACCGAACTGATTCACCGTTTAACCGAATCGGAAAAAACCGACCTAAATCGGTTCGGTTTAGGTTCATCATTTTGAAGAACTGGTTGACCGGTTAACCGGTCAAAATAACTGGTTCGGTTAACCGAACCGGTTTTGAACACCCTTAATCACCACATGGTCGTAGGGTTGCTCTAGTACATTGAAAAGGCATGCATGAGGGGAAGCACGCGATTTACACGACTCTTAAGGATCGTGTACGTCTCCTTTTGTGCATTGTACTTAAGGGTGTTCAAAAAGTGGTATGGACCGACCCGGACCGGCCGGCTCGGTCTGTTCCGGTCTTCGGGTTCCAAAAAATGTGGTGGCCGGTCTCCGGTCCGGTCCACACTAAGCATAAACTTCAATTTTTCCTTTAAAATGTAGAATCAGTCCGGTCCAAACCCAGAAAAAACATGACCTTAAGGATTCCGGTCCGGTCTGGGTCCCTTCTTGACCGGTCCGGTCTCCGGTCTTTGGAAAAGTGACCATCCGGTCCGGTTTTGGACCGGTGAACACCCCTAATTGTACTTGTTCGATTTGGTTAAGATACGTAATAAAGAAATAAGGTAAATGCCAGCATATATCGAGCTATAATGTGTTGGTGATTTAAGTGACATCGATCATTTAAGTAAATTGAATGTTGTGGTAGAAATCATACGGAAGCTCATAACGTTATGATATGAATTGGGAGTGTGGAGTACACGTTCGTATATAAACTAATTATCGAGCTAACCGGATGTACGGAAGGAGGAAACAATATGCAAAAGCATGTTAAGACAAATTAAGTCTGCGAACAAGGAAATAGTCTATCGAATAGTAATATCAGTCGATCGACCAATTTGAAATCTGTGAACAAGGAAGTAGTCTATCGACTAGTAATATCAGTTGATCGACCAAATTGAAATCTGTGAACAAGGAAATAGTCTATCGACCAGTTTTTTCAGTCGATCGACCACTTTGAAATCTGCAAATAATGAAATAGTCTATCGACCAGTTTTTTCAGTCGGTCGACTATTTTGTTATTTCGTGCGCGCTTGTTCTGATTCATATGAACAAGCAATGAATGGGCAAACAATGTCGAAGAAGGCTATTCTGAAGTGCAAACATTCCAGTACTGGTCAAGTTGGTAGTTAAAGGTGCCTGTAAGGAGGGTCAAACGAGATAGAAATAGGGGTTGGTTACGATGCACTGTTTTCGCCTTTCGGTGCAAAGAGCAAAATAAAAATCACCAACGCAGAAAAAACAAATCAAAATAAAAATCAACAAAAATAGATTATAAACTGATCTTTCCATTAATCAAAAACGATTGAAATTACACAACATAAACATAAACTAAACAACTAATATATCCCCTTAAATCTAACATTTTCCAGATCACAACAACACTTAAACAACAACAACAACAAAACATCCTAAAAGCAATCAAGATTCAAGCCCTCTCACCCCTAATCCTCCTAGCCAATTGAATATCCTTAGGCATAATAGTAACCCTCTTAGCATGAATTGCACACAAATTAGTATCCTCAAACAACCCGACAAGGTACGCTTCAGCCGCCTCCTGCAGTGCAGCAACAGCGGAACTCTGGAATCGTAAATCCGTCTTGAAGTCCTGAGCAATCTCTCTGACAAGCCTCTGGAATGGGAGTTTCCTGATCAACAACTCAGTGCTCTTCTGGTACTTCCTGATTTCACGCAACGCCACTGTCCCGGGACGGAATCTATGGGGTTTCTTCACTCCTCCGGTTGCCGGGGCCGACTTTCGTGCCGCTTTTGTTGCCAGTTGCTTTCGGGGTGCCTTTCCTCCGGTGGATTTTCTCGCTGTTTGCTTTGTTCTTGCCATTTTTTGGGGTTTTGGATTTTGAATCTGGTAGGTTTTGTGTGTTTATTGTGAGAGAAAGAGAGGAGTTGAGTTTTGGTGTGGGGAAATGAAACGAGTGTTGAAGGGGTTTATATAGGAAATGAAGGGGAGGTGGGGTGAGATTTGGGACGTTAGATGAAGAGTTTATCGTACGGGTGAGATTTGGTTACAGAGATTTTACACGGATTGTGAGTTGCGGATCGCTGACGTGGAGAGATATTCGTCTTGTGTTGGCGCGTAGTTAGTTTTTGGGAATTTTAAAACTCGATACTTAGCGGCTAATTGAAAACGTAAATCAATCCAAATGCTTTCAAAAACTTGATATTCTACTACCCAAAACTTTGGAGGAAGGGGTATCTTGTTAAGTTATTGAGAATTGAGATGCGAGTTTGCCGTACATCTTTATTACTAGATTTCATGCCCGTGCGATGCACGGGTCTACGTTAATGTCATTTTCGTAATTTTCCTGTAACAGTTAACTTATAAAAATAAACTTTTGAAGTTTTAAGATAATAATAAAATATACTCCGTAATTTTCTAAAAAATAATATTGATATATTGATTCAACTTATTCTATTTTAAACATATGTTATCAACCTTATCGGGACTCAAGTTATATTTGATCTATATTATGACTCGATAAATGATTTAAAGTACATAAGAATTAAGCTCTTTAAGACAATGTTTAAGAAACTCAAAAGATTTTGGGTTGATCACCTCACCTTATGTTAATTGTTCGATATGGAGCAATTCTACTATTTATACTTATTAGTATATTCGCCACACATATATTGTTTTTCAATGTGAGATATATAACATACTAAGAATTACATAAAGTATATGCAAATAATATGAAATTCTATACTGTAATGATAACATTTTTTTTTTACCACGAATCTAATTATATTATTTTCATAACTAATACAAAATTTTAAAAGCTCTCTAAAACAATACTCTCTCCGTCTTAATCATTTGTTTGCGTTTGATTAAAATACTCCTAAAAAAAGGCAAACAAATAAATGACCGGGACGAATGGAGTATTTGAGAGACTTAAATGACTTTGGGTTCATCTCTAAGTTTCAAGGACGACTGTTATTTATAATCGCGTGATCATCCCAGCTTATGATATTTCTTCGATGTGGGACAGTTCTTCTATTTATACATAGTATATTCACCACACTTACATTACTTTTCAATGTGAGACAAATAACAAATTTGGTAGTTACCATTAAAATTATTATATATGATACTTTCCTAAATTAATTTTGATGATGTAAATTTCATTAAGGTAGAAATAATAATACAAACTTTTAAAATCTCTGAAAGATAATACTTGAAAGATTCAAAAGATTTTGGGTGAATATCTTTCTTTTAAAAGATGGCTCATTTTCACTATATTTTTGTGAATTGAATGTAAAAAATTTTATATACAAATTATAAACACCACTTGAATATAATATAGGAAATGTATATTGAGATAAATAAAATATTTTTCACTTTATTTTTTAATGATATTTTCCTAAATTAATTTTTGATGATGTAAGTTTCACTAATGTGGATACAAATTTTTAAGAGCTTTCTAAGATAGTATTTGAGAGACTCAAAAGATTATGGGTTGATATCTAAGTTCCAAAGATGAATCTTATTTATAATTATAGGATCACCCTAGCTTATGATATTTTTCTGATATGGGACAATATACTATTTATACGTAATATATTTACCACACTTGTATTATATTTCAATGTGGGACAAATAACTTATTAAGTAGTACACCATCAAAATTATTACTTATATATGATATTTTCTTAAATTTTCTAAATTAAGTTTGATTATGTAAATTTACTATTGTGGAATTAATAATACAAAATTTTAAAGGTTCATTAAACCAATACTTAAGAGACTAAATGACTCCTATTTATAATCATGATTAGTATATATATTTTCTACAAATACATTATTTTTCAATGTGAGACTAATAACACATTAAGTAGTTTATCATCAAAATTATTATTTATGGTAATTTTCTAAATTAATTTTTAATAATGTAAATTTAACTATTGTGACTATTATAATTCCATTTTGTTAAGAGCTCTCCAAAACAATAAGTAAGAGTCTTAAAAAATTGTAGGTTTATACCTAAGTTCAAGGATGACTCATATTTATAATCATAGGATCACCCTCTGTTATACTCCCTCCCATCCAAACCAAAGGTTACATGGGAGGGAGCACTAGTTTTAAGAAAATATAGAAAAGGTAAGGGTAGTATTGGAATGAAAGTAGGACCACTTGAGTATTTAATGTTAGTTGGGTGGGTGGGGTAATGACATATTGTGTAAATATATAGGATAAATGAGGAGTAGTTGGTCTTATTTGTTACCCAAAAAGAAATGGGTAGTTTGGTTTGGATGGTCCAAATAAGGTAAGTATAACCTTTGATTTGGATGAGAGAGAGTAATAATTTTTCAATGTGGGACAATTTCCAATTTATAAGTAATATATTCACCACACATACATTATTCTTCAATGTGGGACTAATAACAAACTAAGTATTACACCATCTTTTTTCATATAATATTTATTGCTTAACTGTTACTAAACTGTTATATTAATGTTAGAATAATAAAAAAATATTTTAAATGTCATTTATTAAAATTTTAAAGTCATTTATTAACATAACAATATCAAAAATTAGTTTAAAAGCTCGTACGATGATCATATTTATGATCACTCCACTTTATGATAATTTTTTAATGTGGTACAAATTTTGATATTTATATGTAGTATAAATTCACAAGTCACGATACCTACATTGTTTTTTTCAATGTGGAACAAATAACACATTAAATAGTTTACCATCAAAATTATTATTTATGATACTTTTCTAAATTAATTTTTAATGATGTAAATTTCACTATAGTGAAAATTATAATACAAATTTTAAGAGTATTGTAAGACAATATGTAAGAGGCTCAAAAAATTTTGGGTTGAAACTTTAGTTCCAAATATGATTCCTATTTGTAATCATAAGATCACCCACCTTATGATGATTTTCTGATGTGAGACAATTCTACTATGTATATGTAATATATTCACCACAACTAAGCTACATTATTTTTCTATGTATGACAAATAATATACTAAAAATTACACCAAATATGTTCAAATAATATGAGTTTCTATACTTTTCAGGGTTTTTTTTCACCACGAATCTAATTATATTATCTTCATAATTTTTTTTTACAATACTTCAATTTTTTTAATAATACCTTTTAAAACTAATTTTTGATGATGTAAATTTAACAATTGTGAAGATAATAATAGACAAACTTTTAAGAGATCTCTAAGACAATACTTAAGAGATTTAAAAGATTTTAGTTTGTTATATAAGGTCCAAGAATGATTCCTATATTTAATCATAGGATCTCTAAGACAATATTTAAGAGATTCAAAATTTTTGGGTTGATACATAAGGTTTAAGGATGAGTCCTATTTATAATCATAGGATTACCCACTTTATTATTTTTCCAATGTGGGAAAATTCTATTATTTATATGTAATATTTTTAGCACATCTACATTATTTTCCAATGTGGGACAAATAATAGTTCTGAATTTAACTTTTATTTAAAGAGTTTCTAAAAAATTGAAAAGTTGATAATATTATTAGAAAAATAATTAATTTAAAAAATATAATCAAAATTTAAGAGTTTAACCATAACTTGGAAAGTATATGTATGAATATAATATTGAAAAGTTGATAATATTAAAATTCAATCTTTATATAATATAATATATTTTATTTAATATTTAATTAGCCTAATAAAATTATGTGTAAGGTAGTTTTATTAATAAAAAATAAAATAGTGTTTTGAAATAGTTGGAGACTCTCTCGTTGCCTGGAAAAAGCCTCTTTTATATATATATATTGATTATACCGTATTTTGTTTATTATTGACTGTGATTTACCATGTCTTTTTTATTTAGTACGGAGTACAGATTTCCGTAATAATCGTACATATTTTATCATATAACATAAGTCATAACCATTTTTCCGTAATACCCGTTTTATTACATTTTTTTAATCAATTAATAGAGATAAATTAAACTAACCATAAATATATAATAATATTACACTAAATTAAACACCTCTTATCACCGTAATTTTTTACGCTGAAATAAATTCATGGTTTTCAGAATATAACCCGAATTGAGCTAATATGTACTCAAAACATCAACCATTAATATCAACTAAATTTGGCTTAAGCCTAATTATAGACTATGCCTCATACTCTATCTGTAACCTATTAGAGACAGTTTAGAGCAATAGCAATGGTGGTTCTTAATCTTGGGGTTGTTATCAAGAACTTTATTTTAAAAGTTCATCTACTAAATCATAAAGTTTGATCTTAATTTTAAGAACCAAGTTCTAAAATAAGAACTAGGTTTGTAACATATGAAAATGTGATGTCCAATAATTATGACATAGAAAATAAGAGTGTCTTTAACATCTATACATTTCCAGGGCAAAAAAAAGTTAATCTATTACTTCGTATAAATTAGAGTTCTTAAATATTGGAAATTGAGAAATATGACATGGCATGGGAAAAACATCATATAAAGGTCTTCTATTGCTATAAATCTTAATTCACCACCTCCCTCATGCTCCCTCATTCTGTAAACATCAACAAAAAATGGTCCAATTATTATAAGTATATATCATTCATCACCCAGCTATTTCTCCGCCTCCCTTGATCCTATCCAACCTCAACGAAAAATTTTGAATTTCGATTCTTCTTTGTGAGAACAATTTTCAACTTTAAGAGTATATATATTCTTTTTTAGATTTTTGTTTTTCTTATTGTTAAAATATTGTCTTTGAGATTTATGTCATAATTTTTATTTTTTAGTTTACAAATCCAGTTTGGTCCATGCAGTTTATAAACTATTTGAGTTTTGTTATGTCTCCTAACTTTCTTTCTTATGTACTATGATTTCGGTTGAAATTATTGTATTTTTATTCATTCTTAATTTAAAATTTATGATATTGTTTTTTATTTTAGTGGCAACAAGTCAAATATACGTTAACATTCCTAAATCCTTGTTAAAGTTTCTAAAATCAAGGATAAGCAAGTTTGAAATAGAGTAGTTTTTATTTTATTTTAACAACTCGATCATACAAAAAGAAAGCGGCTGGTTAACATCGACGACGTTTTCATTAAGAAAGACGAAATTGCCCTTATTGGTTTATACTCTCTATCTCTCTTCTCCCTCTCTTCTCTAATTCAATAAAAATCAAAAACAATTAAATTGAACTAAAAAAATTAAAATCTTACAACAATAACAATTTTACTAAATCCGACAACAACAATTTTCCTAAATCGATTATCATGGCGGACGAACACTCTTCGATATGTTTACATATTAATCAAATTTTAAGTTTGTCAATTTTTTTCCCCGGAATCCGTTAATTGTTTGTTTATACTTATTTAAGTTAATTGATTTACGTAACGTCTTAGTTAGTTAAAATTCAATTGCGGTTTTTTTTTAAAAAAATTAGGAAAAAATATCATGGTCAGACAAAGAACTGTATGTCATGGACCATGGCCAGACATCCATTTCACACGTCTGACCATGGACAGAAAATGGAAATGGAAGTCCAGCCATGGCCAGACATCCATTTCACACGTCTGACCATGGTTTTAAAACTCAGTTTTTTTGTCTGACCATGGTGAGATGATATCGCTTTTTTATAAGCCCGATTAAAAACATTTTAGGTATGTAGATCATGATTTACTAATATATGTTAATTATTTAATGTCTAATTAGTGCCATATTTGCATTGAACAGGACTCGTTTGAGGATTTCGGGAATAATAACACTGATTACAATCCGTATTTTGATACGACGTTAGATTTTGTTACCCGTGATGATGCCTTTAATTGGGCGAGTAGGATTGCAATGGATCATGGTTTTGCTTTGGTTAAAGCAAATAATGGGCCAAAAAACAGAAGAAAAGAAAAGGTTGTTGGCATCTTACTTTCGATGTTCAAGGTATGGTAGACCTCCTCCAATTGATGATCCTGAGAAGCGTCGTAGGTCGAATAAGTGTGGATGCAGTTTATGTATCCGAGCCGTGCAGAACTACCTTCGGCAAGGTGACGATAGCGGTGCAGTTTGGAACATAATCACCGCCGAGGGTAAAGGGTTTCACAATCATGAGGAAGTGGTTTACAAGGATGGTGATCGTCATTTTGCGGCTTTGGATGACGAGGAGAAAGCGTATGTGAGGCAACAGGTTAAGGCCGGTGTGCTTCCAAAAGACATAAAGAACGCTCTTCACTAAAGAACGCCGGGTAAAGCTCAACCGTCAAATAATCAAATATATAACGAGACCAAAAAACTGAGGCGGGAATTTAGGGTGGAAGGAACACGGCACAACAAATGTTTGCTCTTGCCGTTGAAGCACATTATTTGCAGTGGCATGAGAGTGATCCCGAGACACGACAAATCTCTCATATATTCATGGTACATCCCGTAGCCGTGCAGCTATTCCGAGCCTATCATTATGTTGTGCTCATTGATTCGACTTACAAGACAAACACCTACAAGAATCCACTGGTTGAGATTGTCGGTGTTACCCCGACCGGGAATTCGTTCCTTATTGGTTGTGCAATTGTTCCTACGGAGTCCGAGGATTCCTACATGTGGATTTTGAGGCGGTTGTCGGACATTCTTGCATGTGTCTTTGTTTCCCCTACCGTCTTTGTCACCTTCCGGGAGTTGGGTTTGATCGCCGCTCTTAGGGAGGTGTTTCCTGGTTCAAGTCATTTCTTGTGTCGGTGGCACGTGAACCGCGCCATCAATGCCAAAACCCTGAACATCTACAAGACGGAGTGGTATAGAGATCTTGTCTACTATAATCCAGAAGCGGGTTGGGTACGGGTTATCGATGCATTAACCGTGGAAGAGTTTGAAAGAGCTTGGGAGTGTTTTCGCGTCAAGTGGGTTGCCTTAGGGAACTATGTTTTGAGAACTTGGGCAATGCACAAGGAGAAGTTTGTGCGATGTTATACAAACGATGTCCTACATTTCGGTAACACGTCTACTTCCCGTGTCGAGTCGGCTCATTCTCTACTTAAGTCATGGTTGAAAAGTGCGAATTTGACACTTGATAGTATGTGGTCGAAGATGAATGACATGCTTGAAAGTCAACACTCGGAGATTAGAAAGGCACTTGAGGATTCAAGGAGTCGGCCTCGTATAACTAGTCGTTTGTTCTCATTGTTGTTAGGGGTCGTGTCGACGAAGGCAATAGGATTAATGGAGGAGGAGCTTCAGAGAGGTCTTGGTCTTGGTGTCGGGTTAGAGGAGGGGTGTGGACATGTGCTTGAGACAACTCATGGCTTACCTTGTGCATGCAAATTGGTTGATTTGAGTAGGAGAGGTAGAAGGGTTCATGTTGAGGATGTTCACGTTTTGGAAGACTTTGGTATTTG